>JAZGTK010016440.1:0-12736 GCA_036877625.1 Ambastaia sidthimunki
TGTATAATTCATGACTCAGTATAGGGACATCAGGGTAGCATGTAACTATTCAACCAACACGTGTACACACCCCATTTATGCTGTTAACCGTGTCCCATCACATCCTACAGAATAGAAGATCTCTCGAGTGGAACCCTGTTCTCGGATGAAAATGCTAATTGGGATTTAGCCTCTTGGAATTGAGTCTATTAATGTAAATGACTCTGAATGAAGTCATCAGGAACAGATTTCGTTTTCCTGATCCCTTCGTATATAATTACAAAACAAAACAGTTGATCCCTGTCAGCAGACAAAACAAAAAGAGCTCCAAACGAAAGCCACCATAACACTTAAAACAAAAACAGCTGGGACACTTAATCTACTCTTTTATTATAACAGGAGAATCTAATGCATCTGTGCCAACAAAGCTGTCTGTAAAAACACACAGACACAACTGTCCGTCTGTCCCCATATGAAAATCACATCTGTGCTTGACTTATGGAGACTAATGACCTAACAATGCTTATCTATTCATAGTCTGTGTTGAGCTTGTCGTGGGCTGCGTAAATGAGATCCATGTATCATCTCATTATATTATCATAATGCCATAATAATATCAGAGCATGTCTGAGTAACTAAATTTATCTTCATGCTAAAAAAGGAATTGTTTGTATCAGAGGTAAATCTGTTTGCAATTTGGAATTCATATAAATTTTGCAAAGTTTTGTTCTGCCTCCAAATATATCAGTTTGTTATGTCTTTGTTTTTAAATTGTCCCTTATATATAAGGGACAATATATGTATATGTGTGTGTGTATAGGGACATATATACATATTTGTCATTATTGACATGTTTTGTCTGCATTCCATCTGTATTCTGTCACTTAAATATCTGTCATGTTTTGTCTATGTTAGTCTTCTCATCTCTAAATATGAGTCTGTATGAGAGGTGATCTCTTCAGAATGGCTGCTGGCCACCTGCTACGGTTTGAAACAGCTGTGTAGGCGCAGAAAGGAGGACCGTCCCTCATTACATTAACTAGACGATGCTTTGTGTTTTTCCTACGGCACGACCAAACACCTTCATTTTTACACCCGTCTCTGTAAGACTAATTAATGGCTGAGGAAAGATTGACTGACTTGAGATCAAGTCGGATGCAACTAAACGACACAGAAGTATTTGCAAACAAAAACATTTGCTAACATTTTTGTAACAAAATTATTTACCCAGCCCTTGCTGCTATATTGGGTTTTAAACAGTATTTAATGATGCTATACAGCCACACATTTTTTCAGGAAATCAACGTACACATTGCTTAGTTATTGTTTTCCCTGCACATTAAGCTTTATAGTTAGACTTCCACAAGATCAACTAGATTAACTAGCAAGATTAGCACAAACTTTTTGAGGGCCATGTCAATTTTTGGAAAACTGCCAATTTAGGAAAATCTTAAATGCATTCGCTAGCATTTATTCAACACTAACTCAATCGTGCATGTTTCACCCGCCTGACTATTTTAAAACTGTAATTAAAAAGGTCTCGAACGTGGTGTAGACAGGCGACACAGCCATTACAGGCCACTTCAAAGATTAAGAGCCAAAAACTGTCAAACACACTCTCCATCGGTTGGCCAACAGGCCCATCAGGAACAAAGAAGCCACATGGTGCAAACCTCCCCAGCACTGAAGCCAAGAGCATCGAGTTCAGCACAGTTAGAAACTGATCAAGTTTACTCACGTTCACACTGCATCCTATCTCACTTCTAATTATTTTAACTGAAGAGGAAAATGACCTTCTGTTGACCAGCAGGTTTAAATGAACTAATTCTGTTTTCCTCAGTTCTTTTTTTGGAGCCCCTACCTTAAAATCAATAGGCTGACCGATTTGTTGTTTTTTAATGTTTTTTAAAGACTTTTTTAGTAAATTTTGCCCAGTGGAAACCAAGCTGTTCTTTCATGATGACTGCATGGCAATACGAAACTGGATTGAATGAAAATATCTGAAGTTGGAAATCATGATTTAATTAAAAAAAAAAAAAAAAACAATCACTGAGAATCGGAATCAGAAAAAGAATTCTTGAGGATTTTATCTCTTCCCAGAATTGAGCATTATGCCCTGAAGCACATGTCTAAGAGAACATTTCTGTGTGTGTGTGTGTGTGTGTGTGTGTGTGAAAAGAAGGCATCTTTCTGGATCAGTTAGTCTCTGGGGAGCTCTGAAAGAGACAGAAACAGAGAGGGAGAGATTGAGAGAGCAGGGACAGTGCCAGACACCCTAATGATGAGGATCTGTGTGTATTATCTGGGGATGGGGCCAACGTATATGCCATCCAATTCCCCTCGATAATTACACACACGCACACACACACACACACGCACACACACACACACACACACACGCATATATGACTTTTAAGGACTCTCCATAGACGTAATAGTTTTAATACTGTACAAACCTAAACCCAACCCTCACAGAAAACTCTATTTAATTAAAATACATTTAGTATGCTTTAAGACATCTGGTTTCCGAGGACACTTCCTGTGTTTACATTGTTATATACGTCATTATATATGAGTCCTTGTAAACCACATATACCAGTACACGCACACACACACACGCACACCCACGCGCACACACGCACACCCACGCACACACACGCACACACACACACCTCTTATCTCTCAACACTTCTCTAGCTCATCCCAATAAAGAGTAAATCCAGAAAACCTGCTCATATTTAAAAGGTCAGAGTCAATCCGTTGCAAAAACACAATCTCATATTGAAACACCGGGACACACGTGTGCTTTGTACACATGCTTTGGAAGGTCAGCTGGACACACGGGCAAGCAGCCGCCTGGGAAAGGATGAGTCAACAGATCGCTTTCACACATCAAACGAGTCTTTCGTTCTGTTCATTAAAGCCTGCGACATCCTGCCCCCCTCACAGACCTTAATTGTGAGCGACCCCAACGGCAAACAGAAGTGTACTACACTAACAACCCCCTCCCTGCATACTTCTCTAGGCACCTACTGTCTGTGCGAGACGGACAAAGACGCCATTATCTGTCTGTGGCATCTATACAAACAACATGCGTTCTTACCACGTTGATCTTATTAGCATTAGCTTAATAAAAGCACAGAACCTGGTTCATTTTTAAGCATGTGTGCAACAAAATAAGGAGCAAAGAATGTATGATGTGGATAATTTATACTTGAATTTATCATCACGCTGCCACAGAGAATTATGGAAAATATAGTTTGGACGTATGGCTTAATGTGCAAGATTTTTCTAGCATGATTCATAAGTTATTTTTTTTATCAGCAGCGCACAAAATACTACAAACTGAACTGTAGAGTCAATATTCACAATGAAAACTTTTGCCAAAGTCACGTACAGTTAATAAAAGTTTGGTACAATATATTTGTGTGTCTGCAGAGGTCATGGGTCAGATTCCCAGGGAACACACACAGGAATAAAATATAGTATTGCTTAAATGAACAGTGTGTCGCTTTGGATAAAATGATCTGCCACATTATTATAATGTTTATAAGGGAATGTTGGCAGAGGCACCTCTTCTAAAAAATGCCTGTATCAAACACAAACATCAAAGCTTCTACAACATCACACATCAGCGACAGGCAGGATGTGTGACAAACAGGATTTTTGACGTTAAACACAGATGAGCATTACTGTCAAATCTCTGCTTCCGGCGGCATGTCTGCGAGGTAACTGGAAAATTGAGAAGGCCATTCTGGAAATCAGCCTCCTTTACCGACAGCCTGTCAATCAAACATAATTGACAGCAGCCTGACACGGATAAAGACCTCGCGTGATGGCCCCAATATGCCTTTGTACCCTCTCTTCTTTTATTCAATTTCCAACAGAGGTTTGAAAGGACTGACGGTTCCTTTGAAGCCCAGCATCGGCTGTTGGGTTGTTAACAAACAGGAAGCATTTACTGCTGTAGCACACACAAACACACAGAAACATACGCCCGGCCCTTAACAGGAGAAAAGCTTTTAGCTGCGCTTTTACACAGCCCGTGCGATCAAAGAGGAGTCTTTCAGAATAGCATCCGTGCTGCCATCAACAGCTAATGCAGAAAAACAGCCACTATTGAACACTGTGAAAAGGGGATGAAATGGCCACTCATTAGGTGCACTAAAGCATCCTCCACACGCTACACAAACAAAGTATGCATCCTTACTGAAGTTCTAACAATGTGCTCATGCAATCTGGGTGGATGGTTTATTTCCCCCCCAAGAAAGGAATATTGTGAGCTTGTATGATTATTTTACTAGGATTTACAATATGGTTTTAAATCTGTAATATGCAATCTGTAACTTTCGCCTCTCTAGCGCCATCTTTGTTTGAAACATGAAATTGCAGGTTACTTTACATAGTTTTCTTTACGTATCTCAAAGTCAGTTGAAGCCAAACTCACATTCCCAGGAAATCAGACTCATCAGCTCAATTTATAAATCATTATTATAATCTTGTGAATCAGGGTAAGATAAGGAGATCATTTTGAACACTGACCTTACATGTACTTGCTCAATATTCAGATTTTTGCTCATTTTTAACCCAAAAAAGTTACGATTGCAGCTTTAAAGAGAAGATCAATAAGAAAAGATCACAAAATGCTGGAACTCATTGAGACAAACAATGGATGGAATAATTGAGGTTGTTGCTATTTGTACGTACTGGGAAGAACAGCGAGTGTTTTCCAAGAAGCCCCCTGCTGGTTTTCATCTACAGACCCCCACGATGTGATACAGACATCCTGAAGTTATGAGCGATCACACAACCCCCCAATAAATTAAATCATCTCTGACTTCAATTACAAACAGCTCACAGGAACAGTGTTTAATATGAATGAAGAGAAATACCAGACACCTATCTGGAGATCTTAAGACCCAATTAAAACAAACAAACAAATAAAATAGCCAAAAGTTGAAACTATCAAAGCTAATATACAAACTATCCAAGCTAATATAGGGTAAAACATTATGATTTTTATCCAAATGCATCAACAATATACTTCATTTTTAATCAAAACTTAACAAGAGAAAACTCAGCTGTGTAGAAGTTTAATTATAATACATCACATTTAGTATTATAAAATAAAAACAATAAAGTGATTTAAATCTTAAGTTGTTAGCTATGAACTAAGATATAATCAGACTTTAAATTACATTTGTAGATCAACAGAAAATCTGCTTAAACACACACACACACACACACACACTCATGACATCATTCTTCATACACAGCTCAGGACTAACTGAATCACTTCAGAGCAACATCACGCCCACAACAGCACAACACCATTAATCTAATAAAACAGCACTGTGTACCAAAATACTTCTGACCAGACAGATCGATCCACAGTTCCATCCAGCACAGCTAGTGAAACAAAAATCAAGTTTTCAACACAAATCTTGGCTTCAGACACTGCATTTTAAGTTACAAATTACCTGATTTGTGCATAAGACACCCAAAGCAACAAATTTGAGACTAATAACTTCCTGTATGAATCAAAGACAGCAGTTACCTGACACACTTCATACAGAAGTTTGTATTGCTCCTGAGGTTTTTGAAGAGTACAAACTCTGCATCCCATGATGGATAGATCACAGCATCCAGGAGGAGAGCACAAACTCAGCAAGCTCTCTCTCTCTCTAGTTCTTTCACATGTGGCAGCTCTCTTGACCGTACACCTCGCCTTTCCACTGTCTCTTCCTCTTTATCCTGTAGGATCACACACTCTTCCCAGCATGCAGCGTTGAGTGCGAGCGTCTGTCTCAGTCCCTCAGCGTTTTCCTCTCTGAATCTCCCTCACTGCCTCAGCCGCTTACACCGGGAACACGCTGCTACTTATGCACGCCCACTCATGCATAGTAAGCAACCTACTGAATATTCATGAGGGGGAGGTCCCACAATGCTACAGAGAGTAAATGGTGACTTGAATGCATATACAGCTGGTGGAGATGAATTCATTACTGTGATGTGTTAACGCAAAGGCATTATGGCAACAAAAAATGACCGTCTTTCAGGTTGAATTATTATGCAAATCTTAGTAATTAGACAAAAACCTTTTGTTAACAAAAGAGAAGCTCTTATGTAATATATATTAACTAAAAGCTTTTCTTTCTTTCCTTTTTAAGCAACTTCTGAACTTCTTAAATGCAAAAATAATTGAGATATTAGAAATTTAAATGTATTATAATGCTCTGTAGGTTTGAAAAAAGCCACAGAGTCAATTAAAATCTTATTTTGGTGACCTCTGCTATATGCATGTGGACACATGAATAAACAGGCCAATATTTGGAGCCCTATTCCCTACTAATAAGTGGGCTGACAGCCCAGCAAACAAATCTACAGTCTAAACGCTTCCCTTCGCCTCATGACTGATGCAAAGAGACACAGAGCTCTTGGTTTCCTGCTTATTCACGAGTTGCTCTTTAGGGCACCAGAGTTGACAATAGGGCAACACAGACCTGGCGTCAGATATGCCCACTATTCTGGTGCCACTCAGCCAACCAGACATAAGTGCCAGTTAGAGGAACACTGAACCGAGACAGCCTTCTTTATTCACACAAGGAGAACTATAATATCATTCACACGCCGATACATACACACAACAACACACTCTGTAGAGCATCACAATTTATGACAATACAACATTCCCATCAACTCATCAGTGACTGGCACTGATGCCACTGTTGGCAAGCGATATTTAACCTAAATTGTGAGTTTTTGTGAGATAAAGACTGGATAACATAAAATAACAAGGACAACACGTCTTCACTGACAGCACACAAAAGCAAAACACAAAACAACCAAACAAAACCCAAACAAAAACTAAAATGGTCAAGCTTCTGTGTTAAAGCTACAAACCGTAACTTTTCCTCTACTACAATCTCTGTTTGAAACATAAATGAAATATCACAACCAGAACTTATAGCATCAGAACATGGCACCTGGCACAAAACCAGAACCAGTCATTCCACAATTCAGTTTTACTAGTAAGGGAAAATAACAGTACAACATGAAATTCCATCTACATTCCATTCCACATCTTTCTGTTTAAACAAACACGTGTTTTGCGGTACCAAGATATCAGGAAAGCGTGAATGGCTTCCCTCATAACATATGTGGGGTTATCAGATGAGAAAATATTATTTCAGATGTGGGTTAAAGTCGCCTCTGCCCAGTTTGAGCTATCGTCTGATTGGCTGGGAACGTCTGGCCTGGAGGAAACACAGGAAGTGAGCTGGCATGGACCATCCTTTCCTAACTGTCTCTGTGACATGAGCAAAAATGAGAAGCAGCGTGTATCTGTATGTTTGTGTTTAATCTAGCAGCAGTTGTGGGATTTCCTCATACCAGATGTTTCCAGAGGATGTCTATCAACCCCAGATTCCAGATTTTCCCAGCCTGTAGGGTGAGGCTCCCGAGAGTCATTCCACCTCCATTCCACCTTCACCTCCACATCATTCAATGTCCATAAAGGAATCATCTTCAGCATCCAAGCTGCATCTCTAAGCTCCTGATGGTCCTGATGTTATCATAGCTCTCAAAGAAAACAAAGAACCTTGAGGGGCACCATGTGGAGCAGAGGATAAGGGTCTGGCTCATTAAAGCATAGTGGCATAATTCTGATGTCTTTCTTTCATCATCTTTATGTTTTTGTCATTTTGATGTCTTTCTTTCATCTTTGTTTTAATATTTTTGTAGGTCCCTAGAGGACGTGTTTAGCCTGTGTGTGTGTGTGTGTGTTTGTGGATTAGCCCATGACCTGCCTAAGGCTGAGATGTTTGAAGAGATTTACAGACCTCATACTCATCCTACCTGCAACCAGCCAACACAATCTTATACATTTAAATTTTACACATACCCCCTAACCACACACACACACACACACACACTTTATTCCTATTTTCATGCTACAAAAAAGTGAAAACATTTACTTTAGTACTTTTTTAATAATCCATTTATAATAGTTAACATAGATAACATTGTGACATTAATCATAATTCATTATTTTTATCATATGTGCAAATTAACAAACCATGTCACAACAAACAAAACACATTAGAGCATCGTAACCACATTTGTCACGGTAACATAAGCTGCCGTGCCAACACTATTCCTTACCGTTATCCCTGGAGACCTTATTTAAACCTCAGATGAGGGTATATGGGGTCTGCTTACAGTTTGATCTCTATATTCTAGAAACCCCCCAAAAATGACAAAAAATGGTCATTAGTGGTCGTGGGACTCCTGTTGCCTTATCGTAACAAAAAGAGAAAGACGAGGCTCAGATAATGATGTTTGCAGGGGTGTCACGAAAGCCACATGGGGGGTAGAAGACATGACAGAAGGGGGGCAGGGACGACATCATCCCCACTTTAATTAAGACAACACAGACACCCAGAGAGCAATGTCCTTCTGTTCTAAGCTCTGATGCAAACATTCATATTCTACGGCTGTTCCTGCAGATGTCTCGGTGGGCCCCACTGGACCCTGTTTAACAGTTGTCTGTGTTGAACTGCCTCATTGGGGGGCCAGAGATCTCAGTTGCAAGAGTTCTTTGTTCACCACACGCTTTAAATTAAACTCTCCAAGGATGCATTCAGACTAGGTAAAGGCAGTACAAGCAAAAATACATATCTATATTTTTAACACAGTTCCATCGATTTTATTCATCTCTTACCCAATTAAACAACTAGTTCTATGTTTATTTAACTAGTAATTGAGCTCTTAACTCAAACTACAGTAGATCTCCACTGCTTACATTTCTTAGAAGATACCTGCCATATAATTGTTCCTGATGACGTCACATAGCAGTTCTGCTGGGATCAAAGTTCAGTCCGGGTTTGGCTGGAGTTAATGGAGTCGTGCCCTGGCATTTCTGACACACCACTAGACTAAATGTCACACTATCAGTCTCTCCATCAGACAGCTTTAACTCTGGCAGGAGGAGAGAGAGACCTTCACAGAGCTGTAGAGTTTAAAGAGCAGGACACTCTTGAACTGTGGACAGTCTCACAAGAGAGTATTTATGTGACCACCACTTATACAGAACATAAGCAGAGACCCAGAGAGATAGAGGGAAAGAGAGAGAAAGAGATAGAGAAGAAAAGAGAGAGAGCAAATAAGAGGGAGAGAGAAAAACAGAGGGGGAATGAGAAAGAGAGTGAGTACTTGTAAGAAAACATGAAGAAATAGAACGTTTCCTTCTTGTATCAAGTGTTTATATGAAAGGTTTTGGATGCTTTTGGCTAGAACACTAAACAAGCACTAAAACTTCCCATTTCATCACAATAATGGAAACAGAAATGACAATAAACCTCACGCAGTGTTTTGACACAGACATGAGACCTCTCTGGTAACTTGTTCGATGTATCCCAGCAATATTTTGTGTGTACAAACTTGTTCCTGTTCGTAAACACAAAACTCATCCTGCCATGAAGGCTGTACTTTCATTTCTCTAGGACAAAATGTCACATGAAACCTTTCTGTTTGCAACGGACTGAAATCCGTCCAACGTGCCTCATTCACGAAACACGAGCAGAACAAATTTCCATGTGTATATCATTTGTAAACTTCTATTGAGTTTAATTCAAAGTGACACTTTACGTAAGAATCATTATACGAATTATTGAGGAAGAAATTCGTTCTGCTCATGTTTCATCAGTGAGGCCCGACATGCTGTACTGAACCACTGGAAACACATCTCTCCAAATCATTTCCAGAACACTTTTTTACAAAAACACAACAAATTAGATGAAACTGCAGCCCTAAGACAGTATGACATATTCAATGCACTCTATTGTTATATACTTCTGTCCCTCAAAGCCTCATTTCCATTCATATCAAATTAAATATGATATCTACTCTGAAGTTCAATTCCACAGTATTGAAGGGAAAACAAAATAGGGAAAAAGGACACGATGTGGGTGTATCCAGGCTTCTGGTCCAACTGATGAGAATAAGCCCAGATTCCATTGAGAGACACACAGCATATCAAATTTACCTTCAGAACCTGTCAAGATATCTCACAGCAGCTACGAAATGGCAAACCTGAGAGTATTAAATACCTCCAATCACGACTCAAGGGTGGGAAAGCCACCAAAGTCCTAAAAAGGGTTCGAGGACTCATGGCAAATGAACAACTGACAGAGAAAAGCTGTCAGGCTCCGAGTTGAGCGGATAAAAACGGATTTAGATGTGAATAAATTGCCAGAGGTGATGACAGAGATGGAGCTTAACTGAGGTGAGTTTATTCTCTATCTGTGACTGGCACATCTAATATGTCTTGGACCTGGGCTGGACTCCAGCTAGCAGTCGTCTGCCCTCGCCGTACAATGCGGAATTAACGGCTATAATAAGAGCATTAAAATCAGGGCCTAACCTTTGCCACAATAAAACCTCTCAGTGCAAACCTAAGCCTAATAAAATCATATTTATGGTTCATTATCTAAATGCCATGACATTCCTTTATGAAGCAAACTCCCAAAGCTTGTCAACAGCGCTATTAGACGGGATATTAAAAGATTTCATATTCAGTCTGAGGCTCTTGATATGGTGGGAGACAGGCTTGAAATTTTCATCACGCTTTTCACCAAAGTGCAGCTGTTTCTGGATCAGTTTTACATTATGTATATAATGTGTGTATGTATGTATATATATATATAAAGGTCTTTACTGTATAACCTTAAAACTTGGCAGATACTATACAATCTACTATCTTTATATTTTTGTAAACATATACATTTTCTAATGAATATATGATATAAATATTCATGTAATAAAAGCCGCAATCAAGAATAAACAAAACAATTTAAAAATAAACAAAAGTACATGACAGATCAGTGGGATTTATATAAGGATTTATAATTTGAGCTCTCTGGTCTGATTTCACAGGAAACGTCTGCATGAAATCTGGCTTCATGTCAAATCTATAAATAAAAGTATGTAAAGTAACCTGCAATTTTATGTTTCAAACAGAGATGGCAGTAGAGAAGTAAAAGTTATGGACTGCAGCTTTAATTACATGAAAATACATTTTATAAACTGACTTGCAAATAAGGAAAAATACAAGCAATGTATCATACAGGAGCCAGAGTTTAAAGAGTAAAAGGATCTTCAAACCAGACAGCAGCCACAAAAACCTCGTCAACATCTGAACACATACAATAAAAATAACATTAGTACTGCAATCATTTACACCAGCCACAGCATATCTCGAAAATACATTTACCAAAGACTGCTGGGATTACTGCTAAAATGCCTTTAACATTTAACTCTGATTACTTGTCTATAGGATTTGAAATAAATAGTTGTCAGATGTTGTTTATGTCCTGTATGAGCTATAAAGCATTGAGGTACTCAGTCCATCATAACATGTGATGTGGTTGACCACAAAACAGCAAAATTTACCCTAAAACATCACCTCAATTTGTACCATCACATTTCCTGTTTTCCCAAACAGACCGTACAAACCTTGTTAGTGAATCGATTCAAATCGGATAAAAAGTCAAAATCCAATCAGATAACAATCAAAATGCAATTTATCAAATCTGCACCTCTGATCTGCCTCTTCATACTGAAGCCCAAACGTCTGGAGGTTTAGCCCTCAGTCTCTAATCGCTTTAGCATAGATGAAACATTCATTTGTAACAACTGGCATTTTTTAACATCTCCATTTCCCTTTCAGACTGCAGCTCAGCCAGTCATATATTGACTTTCCTTAAAACATACGTGTAAAAGGTTCCGGCTGATTTGTGCATGCAGAACAGATAATGATTTCTGTCAAATCAAATAAATGTATTATAACTAGATTTTTAAAATCAACTATATTGATGTTAAGCTGTCCTATTAATACATTTTAATAAAAGCTCAGAGCTAATGATGCCAAACCACACATAGTAAAAATGAACAAGTCTTGCTTTAAAGACGGTTTTCAAAAGCCTTACAAATGCTAATCAGAACTGTCATTTGGGAGCTTTTGAGTGTATTTGTTGTTCTTTCAAATTTCTTTAAGAGGAACCAGCCACAGAGAGCCAGTTTCCCCATTAGCAAAAGCCACAGTGTTCCCTTACTCCAGGGTTATTAGCGTAGCTCTAATTCCCTAAGAACTGTTTCCCCCCACACAGCCCCAGCAAGCTGCCTGTTTGTTTGAGATAATTTTACCCTAGCCATCATACAGCCTGTCTTTCCGGGCCGAAATGGGGGTGAAAATGGATGTCTAGGGCTTTTAAAAAGACCCCCGGTCCTATAATTTTCATCCAATTCAAACTTCATTTGTGGTGGAGTACTGGGCAAATACAGTCATTACGGAGCACAATACTACAGCTCAGCTTGTGGGGCATCAGAATCCATTAAGCAGGAGAACAAGGAGTTTCTTAACCATGTTCTGCTGTCTGACAAAAAAGAGCAAGTGAGCGAGCAAAGGAGAGGTGGAGAATGTTTTGCAAATACAAAAATGAGCGTCTCAGGCAGCCAGTATCTGCCACACGGCTGCTAACACGTTTAGAAAGAAACAGTCGCCTGATAATTCTGTTCTGTCCGTGTGCAAACTATCACACTGATACTGCATGTGTGTGTTGGGGGTATTATTAGATTACTAGATGTGACAGCTTTTAAAATACCTGAGGAATCATAAGCGGCAGTTGATGTCTGAGATAAATGTAGGTATGTGTTTAACTGCTGGGCAAATGCTTCTTACACAAAGATCAGGAAAAAA
>JAZGTK010016441.1:0-12735 GCA_036877625.1 Ambastaia sidthimunki
GAGTGTCGGTAATGATGAACATGTTGCATGTGTTTTGGAGACTGGCTTATTCACTTTCCTATTCTGATATATTATGATTATATATAGGATTTATACAATAATACATTTTTGTATTACATTACATTTACGTATTGGTATTATTGTAAAAGTAAAATAAACAAAAAGAGACTAGATTGGCGATGACAACATAAATTATTAAATGTAACTATACATACCGTATTACATTATTAGCTAAAATGATTTTCTGTAATGGGAATTTTGTAAGAGGAAGATATACCCAGCTAACAGGGAATGTTGGCTAACGTTCTCTAAAGGTTCTCTCAGTTACAAAAATATTCTGGCAGTAGATGTTATATTTTTAATGTTATATATCATATATATATAAAAAATGTTATTCCTAAATAGGTAGTGGAACGTTTTAAAAACATTACAGAATTAATGTTTAAATGTAAAACTCTCTTATAAGCTAGTATTAATGTTAATACTAACATCTAAAATTGTTAGCTGGGTATAAATATATAAAGCTAAAATAAAATACTCAATACAGTTCCTGTAGCTCTACTGGTAGAGCATGGTGCTTGCAACGCAAAGATCATGGGTTCCATTCTCTGGGAGCTGAAAAAGTGTTTACTTTGATCAAATCACTTCGTATACAAGTGTCTGCCAATTTCATAAATGTATAATGACCATTGATAATGACAACAGTCATATGCCTCAGAGCAGCTGAGCTGTAAATACTGTAATACGGAACCTCTCGCTGTCATAAGACACTTTACTGTATGTCAGCTAGCAGAGTAATAGCACAGCATCAACAGCTAATGTCACTCACAGTGCTGCTTGAATCAGCAGCTCTGTCAGACGACTGTTGTTCCCTCTCATATTACATGTGTCACCAGCACCGACATCTGATGCCATCACTCCGCACAGCCAACCGGCACAGACGCTGAGCACACAGAGATACACAGAGCACAGTTAATACAGCAGCCTTGTTTGCCTTGCTTTCAGCAGTTAAATATTAGCTTTGTAGTCATCACAAAACTTACTGACTGGAGCGCAGAAAAACCCGTTCTCAGAACACAGATGCCATTAAACTTTTGGCACAGTTACAACTGTGCTCCCACAAGGCTGTGCAGTGACATTTAGCATCTAATCTATTTAGCCCAAAAGCCCAAAGAGTTTCGCTGCTAAGCTCTATAGAGTTCTCCTAACAGTTGGAGTCATGTTAAACCCCTGTCGTGTGTGGCTACATATAGGGCACAGCTTGTGATGTATCCATTTGTGAGTTGTATGTTGCACCCGGGGTGTAGAAACATCAGAAAAGAAGAGTGAAACAGTATAAAAGTGATCAGCTTGTCTCGTGAATATTATTTATGTGATGTGATGTTTGTGGAGTCCTGGAAGGTCAAAAGAAAGATTCTTTCATTAAACAGGCCGCCATAAATGTGCCAAGGTAAGGCAAGTTTATGTATGTTAAAAATTCTATTGCTTTAAATAGGTATTGATCAGAAAGATAGACATTTTAGAATAATTTTAAATGGAGAAAATAGAGGTAAAATGGGCAGGTGTCATGATTTTTAGTTAAAATTCAAGTTTCTCTCTCCTGAAGATCTCTATCATATATCTTTAGATGACTTGTAAAATAGTTTGCTGACTTTAAAATGCTTTAAATGTGATTTTACATCCTTTCTGAGGCTTAAAAAGCTGCAGTCTGATAAATTGTAATTTCACGAACAACAACCAGTACTTTCTTAAAAAGTTCTCATTTTGCATTCCACAGACGACAGAATATAGAAATCCTTGTGAATTAAATCAAAGCATGAGCTTTGTATGCAAATACATCGTTCAGGGTTCTAGTCAGTGGGAGGGTGTGAGTTTGGCAGGGGCTGTGGAGGGCTGCTCGGGGAAGAGGGGTGGATGTGGTGTGTATGGAGCTGACAGGAGATTGGATGGGAGTGAGCCTGAGGGGGGCTCGGCAGGGGTCCTGGCACTGACCCAATACGGGCCTGCTGGTCTTTGATGCTCTCAGGCTTCCAGGGCAGCTGGGGGTGTGTGTGGGGGGAGAATGAAACACGTATGGGGAAAAAAGGTTACCTGTGGATCCGCCGACCTTCAGCGCGGGTGTAGAGAGAGCGGCTTTGAAGTGAAGCCAGGTTGAAGAACAGCATTGATCGCCAGGGAGCAGAAACAGATCGAGAGCGGGGGATTTGAAGCCTGAGATATAGATATTGGGAATGGCACAGAAAATGGAGGGGAGGGGTGGGGAGGGTTATGGTAGGCGAGATGGGAAGGCGCTGTAAAGTATAAGGCATATTTTGTGCTTCATTGGGGTGTGTAGATATATCATCACATTGGGTAGATATATTTTATTTGTTTACTTTGGGCATTTTTGCCACTTTATTGAAAATAGGGTAGAGAGAGGTCATAAAATGATGAAAGGTGAATATAGTTGTTATTTTTTTGATATTTTTTGTAGCTTCACTTACTTGATTAATTTGATCTTGATTAATTTTATTGTACAGTGTTAATTTTAACATTCATATTTTATGTTTGTCTTTAAGCAGGTGTAAAGATGTTACATAGCTTGTCAGATAGCAGCAGAAGTGAGATGGGCGTGAGATATTTTATTATATATAGCCACCGCTCAGATAATGCATATCTAAATACTGTATCTATTTTATACATAATAGCCTAATAATAATCTGGAACTTGACTGGCCTGCACAAATGACAGACCTGAACCCACCTATATGCTTTTGGGATAAATTGGATGCTGTCTTTGAACCAGACCCCATCATCCAGCCCCAGTGTCTAACCTCACTGATGCTCTTGTGTCTGAATGGGAGGAAATCTCTGCATCTATGTTCCAGCATGACTCAGAGGCTTCTCGCTGTTATGGTAATGTTGACACTAAATGCTGCTCTTCATTTGCACTGAAGTGTTGTTTGGAATACATGTGATGTAAACAAAGTTAAACTGGATTGCAGTGTTTATATGTGAACATATACACACTTGTTTTGAAACCTACAGTATTGCATTTAAACAGTCTGTGACTGTTCAGTGACATTTAAAGGAATAGCACACCAAAACCAAATTTAAACTTTTTTAATAAATTTACCTTTTGCTTGGAGTTTAATTGACAGGTGATCTGACCAATCTTAATGTGATTATGTCAGACCACGTAGTAAATTAGATTCATGTTGATGGACTTAAAGGTTGGTTTAAACAATGGTGGAAAGGTGCTCAGCAGGTACCTAGACAGAATGGGAAATACACAGTTTCATAGATAGTGGGAACACCATGACTGGTACAGAATGCTTGTCAGAGATAGCAACAGTAACTAAGGGGGGTGGGACTTTTGTGAAGAAACAGTTGAACTGGAATCATTGATCAACTCATAACAGAGTCCAAATCAAATGGTCATGATGTCATGATGTTTAAGTGGTCTGATGTTATTGATGTGTGCTCTGTATACATGAGTTGACCAAATCTTTGATTTGATAGTGAATAACAACAACCAAGGAAGTTTAACATTATCTGTTTAGAAGATGTTCTTCAAAATATCATATTTTGTGTTCCACGGAATAAAAACCATCATGCAAGTTTGGAACAAATGAGAGTGTGTGAATGATGACAGTCATTTTTGTAGGATTTCTTTAATTGTTCCTGTCTGTCAGAAATCGTGGAACAGATTGATATTCCTGCTCAAAAGCAATCGGAAGCTACACGTGTCAGTCATATCCAGATGTGAGGAAATGGAAGGTTTTTTGCTTTGACTCTGGCAGAAATCACTGTAGAGTTGCTTTGGTTTAATGACTGTAATGTATGGATGTGTCGTAAGTCGGAATGTCATCTCTTAATGTGGCTGAGCAGATGTTGTGTGTGCTGGGGGACGTGCTGAAGGAATAAGTCAGTTATGTGGAATACTTGAAGTCTGGTGGTGTAGAGGCAGATCAGAGGCATGCTGTGCCCAGGCTCCCCCCACCCCCCGGCGTCATAGTTTTCTGTGAGGGTCCCTGCTGAGAGATGACTCTTGCCGCATCCAATCCTCACGCAGCCAGAGAAGAGGTTTTCTTCCATGGATTCAGACATAACCCCTGCAGGAATACTTGCTCTGCTGCATGGAACTGGTGGGACTGTTTATACACACTAGGGGTGGGTCACAATGGTCGAGCAGTTTCATTTTTTTCTTATAACTGGATTTGTTGATCTAAATTTATACCTTTGATATTTTTAGTAGCTGTGATTTAATTAGCATGCTAACTGCATGTAACTGTTAAATTCATCCCCCTTTATTTAAGCACTGATGCTGTAGCCTTAGCAACACAAACTGGACATCTTTGGTCGCTGAATTGGTCAAAGTTGTATACATTAAATTAATACATTAAATATGTATTAAGACACCCTGTAAAGAACTCATCTGATTGGTGCCAGGTGGGCTTCAATAAGACACACTAGTTGGCTAGTCATTTAAGGCAACCCACCCAACCTTGTGAAATTTGAAAATGGTAGTTTTGCACAAAAATGTAGTATTACACAAAATCCATGCACCGATGAGTCTTTTCAATCTCTAAAGTCTGCAATGTCCTACCCCTTCTGGTGTCAGTCAGAACTGAATGTTTTCATGAGTTCTGGATCTCTGCTGGGCAGAATGAAGAGGATCTGTGGAGGCCTATCTCAGTGAGACCTTCTCTTCCCAAATTAAACAGGCAGCAGCTCAGCTGTGAGGAACAGAGAGAAAAAAGTGCTTATAGTAAAAGCGTCAATTTCCCAACATAATCTGAGGAGGTTCATTACCCTCTTTCTGTAGCTCACCTCACCCCTGCTGACCTACAAAACCTCATCTCTCTCTTTCTCTCTCTACCTCTCTGTAAGCCCTCCTCCAGCTGTGCATCTCTCCCTCCACGTTCCAGGCCTCTGCCCATCTCCCTATTCACACCTCCGTCCTACTCCCTTAATTATGATGTCATCTTTATGGGACTGTCACGGCAGGGTGAGATAAAGAACGAGGAGCTCAGCAGCATGTAAAGCACTGTAGGGTGTCTGGCACAGATGGGCTTGCCGCAAAGAAAAGACTCTTTTAGACGGACGCTTAATTACTGGGAGAAGGATTGTGAGAGAGAGAGAGAGAGAGAGAGAGAAGGGGGTGATCTTGTGTTTCTTTTGCTATATAATGGAACCATGATACTTATCATTGGAATTCATTCACTTAAATGCAAACTAATGGTAAATCAAAACTAGAATACAGATTGGATAATTGTCTGAACAAATGTAACATGGGTAATAACTTAATACACAATGTAAGGTTACTAGGAGCTTATTAGGTACAGTATGTGTGGACATGTGACTTCAGTGCATGTTATATTCAAACTGGTACATGCAGAGTATACAGGGACATCCTAGCTTAACTAGCTTATTAATGTAGGGAAGATCTGCTATAGGGAAGTTCTGATTTTAAATTAATGTTATATTTATTTACTAATGTTATCATGTCACATCATTTAAAAAGTGACTCTGGGTTAATACAAGTATTTTCCATATTTTAATTTTAATTACATTTTTCCATGTTTTAATTTTACAGTTTACAGTGGCTACATATTGTTCATAATCTGGGTATATTATAATGATATATCTATTGTATGTGGATGTGTATCGTCTAACAATAAAATATATAAACACATTACACAGATTATTTAACTACTGTAACATTCGTCCCATATCTTCGGTACAAATTCTGTACGCAGCATGATTGTAATTGCGACCTTTGTGTACTTCTTGTGTACTGATAGACTTTGCGTCTATCTGCTTGCATTACAATTTGTGTCCTCGTTTTTCTCATTATAAATTAAACTGACATGGGTAATGACTTCTAATGTCAAAGATGTCTAAGGCACTTTTTCAAAAGCTTCAGGCAAAATGTTTTCTGAATAAATGAGCAAAATTATCTCACTTCATCCCATGTTCAATATCTTAGATTGATAGAGCTGGTTTAATAACTCAATTGTAGTAGATTTAGTCATATAATGAACCAGCTGCCCGTCTTTTTTATACAGTAATGCTTATTTTCTTTCACACTGAATGTACTGCTAATACTGGGGTCACACAGCGCTGGCGAGGCCACCCCCCAACAACTTGTTAAAGTATAATTGATTTGTTATTGAAAAGTTGCCAAACAAAAATTTGGCAAATTGTGCACGCAGGCCAAAGGTGTTAGTGGGCTAAGATTTTAAGATAATGTTTTTTTTTTTGTGTAGTAGGACGGTCATTTCTCCTGCCCTGGAGTCAGTCCTACTTAATGGACTGCCGTGAAAACATAATTGTGTGTTTATGAACAAACCAGCTGGCTGTGAGGAGAGTAATTATTTTCTTCCATGCTTGTGCTCGCCGTTCATGTGTGAAAGTGTGTCTCGTTGAAGTTACAATGTTAAAAAAATACGGGCTGGGCTTGTGTTGTTTAGGTGTTCAGTTGTTATAATGGGTTGTTCATTTACAGTACACACTTGTTCATTTACAGTACATGCTGAATACAGTACAACACTGCTACAACCTGACAAATAACCATGTTTATCTTTCCTTGCTCACCCTCTAGTTCTCTCATTCATCTTCCTTCCACAACCCGTAAGAGACACCCACCCACCATCCATACTGCAGTCCTACACTAATGACTCCCACCCTGTGTATTTACCCCCATTTACCGGTTCCATTTAAATGCTGTCCTCCGCGTGTGTTGGGAGTGAAAGGGTTAATTGGAGATCTCGCTCAGGGGTTAGTTTGATGACTCATGGCCTTATCGGCATTGGCGGTGACCTGCCGTTGACTAGTCCACCACAGTCGCCCCTCCATTGCTTTATTGATGTAGAAACCATCCTATGGGAATTTGGGAACCTTCCATGACACCGACCCCTTGCTCGAATGCAACCACCCCATCCCCCTACCACACACCCAGCTGGCAATTTTAGGTTGTAAGAACGTTTCCCTAATGTTTCCATTAAGTGATAAAAACATTAAAAAGATGTTATTTTTACAATTCTAGGAAAGTTCAAAACATACAGATTTAAGACATTGTATTAATATTATTGTTTGGTTAAGAACGTTATTTCAACTTTTTTAATTTTGTAAGGTTTTTAAAACATTCCAATAACAATTTAGGAATAATGATTTTTGATATATATGATATATACAGTTTAAAAAGTTCTAAACTTATTGCAAGAAGGTTTCTGATAACTTTGCGAGAACTTTTAAAAAACATTTGCCAATGTTCTGAGAAAGTTCCAAGTTAGCTGGCCACACACACACAACACATCATGGCTGTCACCAACCTGAAGGCACTGATGGATGCTTGTGGTCCTGACCCACCACTCAACCTCTGTCTTCCTGACACCAGCCTGCTTTTATTGGCAGGCCTGTATTGATAGCGCCTTTGACCTGACACTGCATCCGTCTCCTAAATCACAACAGATCATAACAAATGCACGACAAGTTGACAACAACTTGGGACTTTGTTGCACTACATATTGACTCCTGTTTCTGTCATATTAAAGCAATATTATGTCCAAAAAAGTCTAAAACCGTATGCTGTTTAACTTAAAGAATTTTGAAATGACTTCTGTGTTTCACAGAAAAGGTAACAACAGACATTTAGAACAACATGTGGGTGAGTAAATGAAAGAATATACATTTTTGGGAAACCTGTTCTTTTGAAATCCAATCATCTTTAAAAAAAAAACCTAAATTTATTAATGGTAAACAATAAAAAATTGAAATCGTTGATGCCTTTTTTTGAAATGGCATACTAAAGCTTTCTTATTTGACTAGTATGTTGTTCGTTGAACACTGCAGTAAGATGTTTAGTTCTTTGTGAAACAATAAGCTTGATGTCACTGCCGGGTGATGGAGAAGCATTCAGTGTGTTCCAGTTTGATTAACGGCATTTAAAGCACTCTGTGTGCTTTTTGTTTTAATGACTTCTTTCTTTGTCGCTTAGCGCTGTAGTTTCCTGCCACATTTACGGTGTGTATATTTGTGTGCACAGGTTAGTGTGTCCTTGAGGCTGTGTGTTTTAGTCTGTTTCAGGTTAACGTGTGTGTGTGTGTGTTTTCACAGCGCTTATGGGCAGTCCCTTTACACCCTCTGTCTCTGACAGCAAGACTAAGCAATGCGGCAGTTACATGCACACACACACGCTGACACACACACGCTATCTTTGTTGACAGGGAAAATTGTATGAAGTGCTTTTAAAGCAATTAGTGCATTGAGCAAAAGCTTTTCTTCTATTCATACTCTTCATTAACAGCTTCTTGAAAAGGAAAAATTAGATGCTGATATTGTCATCACTCCTGCCTGCTGAGAGGAGTCCCTCTTTAGATCCACAGTGTGTGTGTGTGTGTGTGTATCTGCGTGACTATTTGCGTGTGCACATACGTGCAGGTGGTGATATACTACATTCGCTTTTCCTTATGAATTAAAAGTGCATAAAAAGTGTATTTACTCAAAGCCACAATTGCATTCAAACTTTTCCCTAGAGCATGCTTGTGTTGTGAGAATTATCTTTGTGTGCTCATCTACCTCATATTGCAACTCCCGTGTGTTTTTGTAATCTTTTTATAGATGTTTAGTTAGACCTCTTTAAGACCATACAAGTGCAATCTGATTTTCTTTGCCGAGTGGAACTACTCCGAAAGCTGTAATGATGTGATACTCATTGCTTTCCTCTCTTGTAAATGTAGGCTCGCATGCAGACCGGTCTGTTTTTGTGTCCTCATCTCAGTGGAATGTGGAACAGAGACGAGACGTGTCACGGTGCTTTGATGAGCCGATGACAGAGAATCTGCATTATTGATGGCTGACACACATTAACGGCATCAACACGCGCACACCCATGCAGTCGTGCATGCTCCTCTGGGTGAGTGCACGTTAAAAACGCTGGTTTTCTGACCCCTCTTGATGTGTCTCACCCACAAGGGAGTGTGATAGACCTCCTGGCATCTCTATTATTTAGAAGTGCTCTGTATTTGATCCCAGCCCTGAATCTTAGCCACAGTCAATCATTAATGGCTAATCATGTGTTGTTGTTTTTTTACAATCGCCCGGCAAAATTATTGATGCCTCGCAGGGTTACCTTGTCAGATTATTAATATTAACATTTATTATTAATCAAGTAGACCAACTTGTGCATAACATCTGTGTATTTTAATAACAAATGAAGAGTGTTAGTGTAATGTAGCTGTGTGATGGGGTTGAAGATATAGGCTGGTTACCCAAAGGTTTAGGTTCGAATATGTTTATGTTCCATAAACTAGAGAGGTACTGAGTTCACCCACTACTCTTGTAACGTTGATCAAAAAACTTGTTGATACCTGCAACTTGTACTTCGTGTGGTAACATGTATAATAATTGGTTTAATTGAAAGATATTTTTTAATTTGAAAGAATAATCATGATTGCATTAAATAACACCAACAAAAGGGTTAGATCAGGAAGAAATAGTTGCCTGTAATATGGGTAACTGCCATTTTCAGTCTCTTTTTACAATATAGTATTACTAACAAGATACTTTACTGTATAAGATACGGTATATATTTATAGTATATATTTATAGTTCTGCCAGGTACTGTATAACAAACACACAACAAAGTGCAATGAAAGTGCATGTGTTACTATAGAGATGTATGAAAGGTCATATGGGAGTCAAAGGCCAAGTGTTGACTTGGGGGTCACTGCTGTGGATCAATAGGCTGTATCACAACCTATGTGACAACCGTATTGATTAATGTGTATATATTAATTGCACATAGTATATTATGTCTGTCTGTTTTTAGTAGCCCATAATTTGCAAGGGATCAGTTTTCCAGACAACATTTGTGATGCAATTGTTAAAGCTGCAGTCTGTAACTTTTGCCTCTCTGTCGCCATCTCTGTTTGAAACATTATATTGCAGGTTATTTTGCGCACTTTTCTCTACGTTTGTTGAAGTCGAATGAAGTCAAACTGACTTCCCAGGAAAATCAGACCGTCCACTCAAATTATAAATTTTTACTTTAAGCTGTTGCAAGGTGCAGTTTTGAACATTGATTTGTTATGTACTTACTCAATACATGATTTTTCTTTATTTTTAACCAATAAAGTTAAAGACTGCAGCTTTAACAGAGGATGTCTGTGATTTCATGTACAATCATGTATTCAAATAGAATTAAGGAAGGTAATATGTGATGCACACAAGTGATGTAAAAATCATATGACTGAGTGGATGATACCTGACCTTTCTGAGCAGTTTCTAAATCTGACTGTTTTTTGTTCATTTTAATTTTTTGCGTTGTACGATATGCCAGCAGTACATCACAAAAAAAATGGCAAAATTGTCAGGCAGCTCAACTCAAATTTGGTTTAGTTACAGTATTCAAATTATATCAAAATAAATGAAAAGTGTTGTGGAAAAAAATGACATACTGCAATCATGCAGACATTTCTGTCCGAACAGAATTAGCTTTCTCAGAGGACCCCAGAGTTAGCTGAAAAACAGTAGGTACAGTAATTTACTCCATAATTTGTGTGAGAGAAACACAGATGTGTGGGTTCTGACAGGATTAAAATCACAGAGTACATCAGAAAAAAAATTTAACTGACCCCCTCAGAGAAAAACAATCCTAACAGGACGTGTGCGGTTCACTGGAAGTGTGTGTCTTTAAAATCGACCGGTAGGAGCAGCAGTTATCCAGTAATTTGCATATGTAGCACTTCTGCAGAACTGAATTACTCAGGTAGTGTAAATGCTTCAGAGCTCTTGTACAGCTGGTGCTTGACCCAACAGTTGGCAGTGGAAAGCTCCAAAATGGACGTATTCAAGGACGCGTTTTTCTAACCTTTGACCTTCTCGTCTCATGTTTTCTCATGCTTCACATGCCCACTCTGTCTGCCTCCTCGTCAGTACTGTTATAAATGTAAAGACGGTCGGTCTCGCATTCGGTTTGTCTTCCCCTTCTCCCCCACCGCGGGTGACACGGCCGGTGCGTGGTTGCTATGGTGACAGCGGCCGGTTTTAGTATGAGCGGCGGTGGTGTCAGTGGGTGTGCGCGAGGTGCTGATCTCCCGTACGTGCGTTTGCACGTGGCACAGAGAGTGACGCTGTGCCCCCTGCAGATGTTCCCCAGCTCTCCCGTGCTTCCTGCCAGCTGCTGCGGACCCCTTCCAGCGCCTCATTAACCGAGCGACTCGTCGCACACACATCCCTGATTATACATGCACACACGTCACAACACTGTAACACAGTTTCTGGGGAGCTGTAACTGCACACGCAAATGCACACTCGCACTGTCTTGTGACGTCAGGTTTGGTTCAGTTTAATTTCTTTCATTAGTCTAAATCTTTACCTTGAGATCTTTACCAAATCTTTATCTTAAGAGTTATTTTATCACAGTGTCAAGGTCAGTTTTGGTTTTAGTAGTGGAGACAGGGTGTGTTGTAACGCATCAGTTTACCATTTAGAAATTAACTTCATAGGTTACTTAAATAGCGCACATGGCCCCTTCTGAGGTGGCAGTAAAAGTTGCATTTAATCAGTAGCCCTGGCACTTAAACTATCGGCCAGAGGTGTCCAGTCCTGCTCCTGGAGGGCCAGTTTCCTGCAGAGTTTAACCAAACCCGGTTAAACACATCCAAACCTGCTTATCAAGGTCTTACTAGGCATGCTAGACACTTTTAGGCAGGTGTGTTTAGGCAAGTTGGAGCTAAACTCTGCAGGACATTGGCCCTCCAAGAACAGAATTAGACACCCCTGTTCTAGGCCATAGCTTGTATTTCAACACGTCTATAACAGCAACTTCCATAATTACTGCTGTCATTACTTCTATAATATACTATAATTCTTCTACTTCTCTCTCTCTTTCGCTCTGTCTGTCTGTCTCTTGCACTCTCTCTCGATTTCAGTTGTTAATTTAAACATGCTTTATATTTACATTACATTTGTGCCTATGGGAGACACTTTAATCCAAAGCATGTTGCAGTGAGTTCAAGCTATACATTTAATCAGTATGTGTGTTCCCTGGGAATCAAACCCACATTTTGCACTGCTAAGGCAATGCTCTACCAATTAAGCTACAGGAACACTACAAATAGGGATAATGTTAAGAAATGGGAAAGAGTTACAGGTAAATGAAAATGTAAAAAATTATTTTAAAATGAGGAGCAGTAATTGATCACTCCCTATCCACACGTTGTGACAGTCTCTCTCTCTCTCTCTCTCTCTCTCTCACTCTGACTCATGTTCATCTTCCACTTACACGCACACATATTGAAGATAGTTAATAATTCCCTAATTTCCGCTCTTCACGGCATGTGGAAGGTGTCTGAGATAACCTGATTTATCAGATGGGTATTGGCTGTATTAAAGCTGTGGACATTAATGGGCACATCGTTTAAGCCACGTCGCGAGACTAATGGATTTCAAAATGAATTTGTCAACATCGCTGGCTTGAATACAACAGCAGAATAAAAGTGAAACGCTGACCGTGACCCTGGATTTGTGTAAAGTGTGTGTGAGATTATATGTATGTATGTGTGTGTATGTATGTGTGAGATTTTTATGAGAGTAGTGGGAAACCCTAACATGAGATCCTGACCTCTGGTTCATGTTTCTCATATATGAGCTCTAACAGCCGTGGAAGGAGGTAAAGAAATCTTGTCTTCATTTATTCATCCATGTCTTTCACAACCTGTATGGTGACCAGGGCTGTCAGTCTAGATTT
>JAZGTK010016442.1:0-12735 GCA_036877625.1 Ambastaia sidthimunki
TAATGGTACATAGTGGGTGTGTGATGGACAGAGTTATTGACGTCCTCTACCTAGTTAATGTAATGGACACAATGAGGTAGATGCAATGACGTTCAGAGCGCACATTTACTGACGTTAGACTATAATCATCTTCATTAAAAGTAAGACACTTTTAAGCTTCGTAAACAGTTTAGTAGTGTGGCATTAAGATTTGGATGTAAGAATTATGTAACAAAGCGTTTGTGATGTAGTTCAGCTTCTATTTTTAAAAAATCTGTGAAAAATCTGTAATACCCATTCAAATCTGTGATCATGTGGTCTCCACTTTTGTGATCACTTTTTACATTAGACAACATTCACTGTAACACACTCAGCTGTTTTCAGCTGAAAACAGCTGAGTGTTTTCACTCAGCTAACACATTTTAGCTGTTTGGGCATATCATACTGAGAATTTGCTAACTTTGCTAGTAAACATTAGCACATTTGTGACATTTGTGGATTTAGTGTAGCCAATGTTGTCTTGTTTTACTTAGTTCAGTTTTTAAGCATTATTAAAGCATTAATTTGTTTAATTAAAATACTTTAAAAATAAACCCAAAGCACCAAAATCATTCACATTTCGATATAAAAGATGTTTGTTTAGTTTTGACATTACACTGAATGAGAAATATGTGCTGTTATTTAGCTAATAAAACTCCAAAGCAAGCAGTTGAATAATTTACAGAGTGCTGAGTGTGCAGAATTTAATACACTGAAACTAAAGTCTCAGAATATATTCCAACCTGAACATGCATATGTGAGATGCAGCGTCTGCAGAAAATGATGAGACATGTCTCCCCACGGCTGAGACTATGGCTTTTGAAGGGCTTCTTTATTTCCAATGTCGAAAACATAGACCGTATTGTAGATTTATATTTAGTCCTGAAAGCTGACTTCTCCAGCACTCATCATATCAGTTTGTAATCCCCGGAGGGACATGATATCTGCCCGCTAACATCAAATTCATTTACTGCAGAAAAATGATATTCAGACACAATGATGAGAAATCGTTAAACCAACCTTAATGTCTGGGTTTATTTAAATTTATGCATCTGGTCATGCTGAGCAGGTTTGTCATATATGAAATTACTAAAGACAATTACAGATGTTTTTCCGATCTTACTGAAGTTGTTTTCAATGTAGTCAGTTTGGTGATTTTTGTAATATATTTGGAGTAAGTGGCTGCCTGGCAGCATTCATTTGTGCTTAATTTGAAAATGCCAAAATGGTCTTTTTATGCGTGTAAAAATTACTTTGAATTCAGAAACAGTATCAGAATATTGTCAACTAACAGGAGGGGGAACATGATACAAACTGTTCCTAAAGCAGAACAGATGTTTGGATTTGGAATATTTCTTATAATTGCTACACTAGTTTCCAAAAAGGTTTTTAAAGATTAATTTGGTTTGAAGAAATGGCTTATTAAAATGTCTTATGTTAAGATAATTATAAATCTGTCATCATATTCTCATGTGACAAAGAGTCTGTATCCACACTGATACAGAAAACATCTGTTTCATACTGTTCACAATAGGACTAACACAAGCTATCAGGTCATATGCGCAACACAATATCACTATAAATCTGACTTTATCTCTGAAAATGCCTGTTGAGTCTGTTAAAGATAAAAAATGAAGCAATATCTTTAAATATAATCACAATTTCCAGGGAAGGCTTTCATAGTTCCGTCTGATAAAGCAGCAACTAAGGTTATCACTGTATTTAGATTTGCAAACAATTCATAGGAAAACTTTTATAAACTGTAGAATATTTTTACAGGCACATGATCAGGGCCAGTGGAATTTGTTTCCGCAACATTCACACAGTGTCAAGAGCAGAAACATCCTGAGGTTAAGTGCTTTTCTAAGGAACATTATGGTGATGGCTCAATCCAGACCGGCATCAAACTAGCAACTTTCTGATCATACGGGTCTTTTTTTTGGAAAGGGTTTAAAGAATTCTGAGAAATCTTCTTGTCAATATACACTGTTATCTTCTAAACAGATGTTGCATTGGAGATAAGTAAATTATTAAAAGAGACATGAACTGAAATTACTTAGTTTCTTTTAATGGCTGCCCATTCTGTAAACCTTTCATTTCCAAATAGGTCTAAAGCTTTCCTGAGCTCATGTTGACATCAGCGTTACGCCAATGAAAACACATTTATTCACTATGTGTAGCACTGAGATTGTCAGTTTGGTAAATTGGCTAAACACGCTTATGAAAATTAAAAATGTTCTTATTTGGATAAGCTGTTTTTTTCTCACATTTCCACATTTTCTCACATTTTTTTTCTCACAATATTTGTTTACAATATTGTTGAAAGTAGTTTTGTTATATTTCATTTTAAAATGATTCATTTTTAATGCTCCAATACAATTAGGTTTAACACTGGTTTAGGTATGTGTGGGATATTTCATTAAATTATGGAAATAGTAGTTGATGTAAGGATGTGATTTTGCAATGATGTTTGTTGTAAATAAACCGAGACCAATTTGACCCATGAACTCAATGAAGATTTATTGAGATGTTTAATTAGGCAGTAAAATAGCTTCCCACTTACAAAGAACACAATAACCAGAGAAATTACTGTTGTAAAGTCAATGAAAATTAGAGCTAAGTCACTGGAAATTGACCGATTGCTCTCTTTCCGTCATTATATGGAATTTTCTCACCATTTTTAATGAAAGCTTCCCTGTGACTGATCCTGAGGGTGAGTAATATGAATGTTTAATTGGCATGTGTTAGACATGTTACTAGAGTCCATTTACATACAGTTATTGTTGTTTTGCATGCTATGTTGAATGCTGGAGATCATTATGGGCCCAGTGTTTTTTCTATCACTTATAAATGCAACTACCAAACATTTTAAGCTGTAATTGGCAGCAGTTATTTCACTAGAAGGCTGTATTAGTACAATGCACTGATGGTCGTGGCTGAGTGCAGTTTTTCTGACCACATATGTTAGCACAGCTGTGAGCCTGTGCACATGCTTTACTCCACACTGCTGTTTACATCACTGTGGCCCTCGTCCCAGCCTCACCTGCTCCCCATCCTCCAGCCAGCGCTCAGTCTGACCACCCATTAGAGAGAGGGAGGTCTGTCTCTTCATCTTAATAATGAATGATAAACTGACGGAGGTGATTAACAGTATTGGAATGTGTAAATCGGTTCTGTTCTCCTGTGGTCTCTGGCTACAGTGGCTCTTCAACTGTTTTTCCTTTCAAATCACAACACTCATAGAAATGTAAGCAGCATTAAGATTTCTGTTCAGTATTTACTGTAGCAGGCCACACAAAATAGTTTTTCTCTGCTTTATTGTGAAATTTAAATGAATGGTTCAATCTGTACAATTTGTGGTCTATATACTTTTGTAGTTTATTATTAACCCTACTGAAGCCATTTGAAAGCTTTCTGTGAGGAACAGGGCAAATTTAAATCATTAGAAGCTGGAAATTGTTTTCCTCACTTTTGTTTTTTTTAGTCATTGTGTCTCATGACAAATCAACACTTTTAGATTTCGGTCCATTCCTCACTTAAAAACTGTCATATGGCTTTAGAAGACTTTGATTGTATGTTGTTATATTGACTACTGTAATGAGGCTTCACTGAATAAAGAAAGTCATATGGAACTGCAATCACGCATGAGTCAGGTGAGTGAAAGAATTTTGTGTTTTGTAGTGATGGGTCGTTCTTGAATGATTCATTCATTTTGAACAAATCTTTAATGTGATTTGGGAAGAACGAGTGATTCGTTCAGTCACGCATGCACACCATCCTATTGACGCTGTACTGGAATTAATGCACCTGTTTCGAGTCTTCAGGTTTGAGTCGTTCGAAAGACCCCAGAGATTAACTAATCATTTCTCTTTCCGGTGGTTATGCTTATGGGGCCGTCACGTGATGAACAAACGAACAACTCGAAAGACTCAAAAAATGAACTAATCATTTCTCTTTCCGGTGCAGTCTGCATTGGTTAAGCAGATGTTTCTCTTAAAATTGCTTAGAAGGAATAGAAATAGATACAAATGATTGATTGGTGAAATAGATTAAGAGTATGAAACTATAAAATTCTGGGTCTGTGACATCGATGAGTTCTCATCTTAATCTCTAATGGAGTCATATAAGAGATTTCTGGGTTATTTTCTAGAAGAAATATGTGATGTGTGTCAACAACTGAGATGTGTGTTTTTCTGACTTGATTATTAGAGATAATAGCAAAGAATGTCTGGAAATTTAAATAAACATTTCCACTAAAACAAAATATATAAATAAACATTATGAACTTAACAGACTTTTAACATGTATGGATGCTGTTTCAAAGAATTTACAAAAGGATAATGCTCAAAATAGGATAATGCCCAAAATAGCCTCTGTGGTGTTGCACCACTCCCCAGATCTGCCATCAGGCAGAGTTATTTTTGTGGAAACTGTCATGAACAATCATCACTTTTTCAACTGATGAACAATGATGTAAACATGTCGACTCTAGACTCGTCTGGGGTGATTTAATCCAGCTATTTAATCTTGCTTGTAGTGTTTTATATTGTTGCACTTAAACATTTTAGGTCTTTGACATTGCTGCGTTTTAAAGCTTAAAGGTTTTTGTTGTGTTCTTAGATCAGCTGTCACTCATTTTGACATCATGAAAGTTTAAGACCAAAGAGCCCAATCATTACTGCAGGGAATCTAAAACAGAATTCCAACGCCCATCATTGGCAAACGTCAACACATCCTCCATCCCTGCATGTTCATTAAATGTTTTGGCCCCTCATCCATGATTTATCAGAATGTAAACACTTAATTTGTCTCTGCTTTCCAATTTTCAGACAACTGGTCCCAGTGGCTGAAGTTGGAACTGCTTTAACGTCACAGCCACCTTTGTGTGAAGAAATGAGCAAACACCATCCAAATAAAACATTGAGTTGTTATAATGAAATTAACACTCTAAAACCTTACCATAACACTACTGTCCGAGATCAACAAAGTCAATTTTAAATAAAGCCTTTACTAATAGTTTTTAAACAACTGTAGTAGCTTGCTAGTCAAGTTTAGCTTGAGATCAAAGGTATATGATTTTAAAGAAGTCATGACATGTTTCTTATTTTGTTTTGTTCCCTGAGGTGTAATTATAATATTACTGAAGTTTTTTGCCAAAAAACTAATTTAGTAATTTATGCCCTCGTCCACCCTGCTTTAGTCCTGTAATTAAAAAGTCAGATTTCAGTATTTCCCTTTAAGGACCTTCAGGTGTAATTGTTAATGTGTATAACTGGCTATGACTATAAATGTTTTAGCCAATGAACAGCACAGAATTTGCCAGGACCAGCCAGGAACAGCATAGAATTTGACTGACATCTTACTGGTATCACAGTCATATCTTGAGTGTAAAAAGGCTTTCAGATCTACTCGCTCCTCCAGAGTTTTGTCTTCAAGCTGTTGCACAATGTCATAGTGGATTAATCCTAAACAAAGAGGATGTTGTTGTGATGTTGTTCTGTCAGGGGACTGTTTCCATTTCTCTGCGAATGAACAACCATGGGCGGAGCTAACGATGCAATGATGTAAAAGTGTTGTTATCTTGCTTTAGGGCAGGTCATATGAAAATGAATCTTCCTTGGGACATCACAAATCCAGCCATTTTGGACTTGTTTTTTTTTTACGGCGAAAGATTACATAAATGCATTTAAAGTTTTAAGCTGTAAAACTTGCAGGATGAATTAATGATACTAAGACCTCTTATATGTGAAAAGATCAAGGAAAATCTGTTTCCTCATATCATGACCCCTTTAAAATGGCACCACATTAAAATAATTATTAAAGTTTCACAGCGACATAGTAATTTGACTTTTATGAAATTTTATGATACATTTAGCAATACATTTGAATCAAGTTTAATAAAGAATATTACATATTAGCTATATAGAATTTGAAATGAACAAAAACAATTGGACTACCCCAATCCTAATTTTGTATGCAAATATTGTGATGACATCATACTGTGGACGATACTGAATACTTTTATTAAAAAGTTTAAAGTATACATTTCAAAACAAATCTCCAACTAGAATATTTAAATAACACTTACACAGTCCAATATGTCATAATCTCAGATGACTACATAGATCTCTAGCATAGATCTCACAATATTCAAATTAAACTTAAATGTACGCAATGGCTGTAGGGAGGAGCTAATGTCTGAACAAGTCTCCCTCTAATGTCTCCCTCTCTCCACCTCTCCAGCAGTACAAGAAACTCATCTCTAATGCTCCTGTGCTGTTTGTAGAGTGAGTTGCTCTCATCTGGTGGAGTGAAAATAAATACAGTGTCTGTTTAATTCAGTTCAGTTGTCAGGACTGCTTTATTATGTTCAGCACCAGCTATTACCTGCCAAAGGTTTCTAATCCACTGCTGTGGACAGGATCAGAGAAAAGGTGGCATTTACTCTCAGCCAAAGAACAAGACACGTTGGACAAGTATTACAGGATCTAAATCTCTTTCTGTAATGAGATGTGGGAACTGTACCATGCAATTAGAAATTCGTCTAAAATGACAGGAGCAAAAGCGATGGAATATAGGTCTGGAAGTGTTTGAGGAAAAGTCCAAACAGAGGAGGACAGTTTTGGCTTCATGGCAACATGTGTGTGCCTCTCTCTGAGGGATTATAATGGGATTTTGGCTTCTGTAAGAACTTGTAGACAGTGGCTCACATCAATACAGACTTTCCTCACCTTCATGACTCATAACAGCAGAATCTGTTAGTCAAACATCTGTTTTCAGCTGTTTTCTCAGTGAGTACTTGCCGAGTTGTGTATGCAAAAGATGTAAGAGCTGATGACCAGCTGCTCTTGTAAACAGGTGAACAAGTGCTTCCAAATTCCTCTGATAGTTTTTGAGAGTAACAGTTTGCGAGTGTTTTGACTGGCAGATGGTTGGCAAATACTTTAACTGGTCATTTGTGTTGAAGTTTTGTTTTGGCCCTTAGTGCAGCTTGTATGCCTGTCTGAACTGCCTGAAGGCAGAATGGGGATTTGGGGTTATTTTTTACATCTTCAACATCCCTGGATATCTACAAGATCTTGCAACTAATTAATGTTGTGCGTCTCCGGACAAGCCCCCTATTCTTCAAAAGCACTCTAAGGTGCAGAATTCATTCATATTATGTAAAGAAACTACAACATTACTTCGCTCCTCTATAGCAAAAGGGGCTGGAATATTGATGAACATACACGCTGTAGAGTCTGGATAAGCCGGGCAGACGGTAAGAACACATTCTGTTCTCTTAGCTTAACTACAGCTTAAGAAGATGTTTACATAATAATGGGATAAAATGGGCAAACATCTTTAGGTTACATGTTATAATTAGAATGTAGACATAAGTTAATATATTTAAACACAATTGCAACGTGTAAGTTGTATAACATTATATAACTTAATGCAATAGTTAACATGACCTAACAATGAACATTACTTAACAGCATGTATTTTCCTAATTAATTTTCATTTCTATACATGCTAAAATATTTACAATTTTAGTTACAGTTTTTAAAAGTTGTAACTTTAGTTAATGTTTTATGAACTACCAAAATATATTTATACATTAACCTACAATAATAAATTCCTTAAAAATTATTTTTTACAAAATTACAAAAGATTAACACAAGTATTTGTTTATGATATCAACTGTATTTACTAATGTTAAAGAGTAACAAAAATACAAATTAGTTTAAGGGTGTAAAAAGGCAGAAATTTTAGGTGTGTTTTTTAAAAATATATTTCACAAGTTTACTTTCATTCCATGTGTACAAAGGTTTCTAACTGTCAAGTTCTTTCAAAGAATGTTTTAAATTAATTCTGTGCAAGAGCCAGTTGCAGACAAGCTCGGTTGAATGTCTTTTAGTATCAAGCAGTGTGAAGTAAAGGAGTGACAGATAAAATCAGCACTGGCAGTCTATCATCTGCATCATTCCTGTTAAACTGGTGTAGACATGAACATCACAGATCATCATAATCTTCTCTCACCTGCTTTACTTTTGACTCGACTTGTTATTTCAAAGAAGCACCAATATCTCAAAGCTGTTGTCAGGTGGTTTTGTTATTTCTGACTGTCAGGTTCTGTAATGCTTGCACTGCTATCTGAATGGCAGAAGATAAAGCAGAAACTCCTCTCAGAAACTCCTCCATTGTTGTTGTGGCTTTTTCTTCTCTTCTGTTTCTTCTTCATCTGCTTCAACAGACTAGGTTTGCCACTATGTGGGCAAAAAAATTGCAGGCACATGTGTACAGGGTATATATCTATTAGCCTTTTGTGTTTGCGTAACACAAAAAAGTGACTTCTTTGTTATTACTAACACCCCAAACTGTAGCTTTAAACTGCTAAAAAAAACTGTCAGTCAGATTTAGTGAATAGAAGGTGTAGCAGTCACTACGTGTTTATCTTGCATCAAGCACAACATACAGATTTTTTTAATAATAATGGTTATTCGCTCCAGTATTTTATTTTAATTCAAGTCCATGTTGTAAAAGGTTGTGTAAATAAAAGGGTTTGCCAACAGTATGTTTTTGCTTCTGTGATAAATGTATGCTAAAACTTGTTGTTGACATCTGGTTCACTCTGAAGATGAAACTGCTTTTAATAGTTCAATTTTCTTTTCCATGTAATTTCTTAGTTTGCACTGAAAGATTCCATCAGCTGAAGATGAAATTGAATGTGGGCTCCTATGGTTTAAATTCAGGACCAATTAGATTAATCATTCATACAAAAGCCCACATGAGTCATTCAGAACCTCGGCTCATCCATCCATCATTATCTTGATGAAATAACATCTGCCCATAGATGTTTATGACAGCCTGCCAAAGGAAACAGAGCTTCACCTGAGTTCATATTCTACATGAACATCCCTTCAGAATGGAGAACCGTGGTAGACAGCTCTTCTTCAGACCTGCAGTCTTCTTCAAACTCATAATGTTTTGTTGTGGGTGTAACAATGTGATTTTACATCCTGTTATGATATAGTACAGGGTGTGGAAACATTTCTCAAAGGCAAGAATTTCTCTTTAGGCATTTCTTAATGAACTCTTAATAAACTGATGGTGAATTATAATGAATCTGCATGAACAATGAGAGTATTAGTCCTGAATTCAATTGATGGAGTTTTGATAGTGATTATCATTATATTACGAATGGGCTACCAGGTTTTGTACAACCTAAAAAATAAATAGGTTTATCAAATATTATTAAATTAATAACAAAATGGATTAAATTCTCAAAAAATTTACATTTTAAATAAAATAGCATTTAAAATTCTTCCCTAATACCTTTTGTTATTATTTTATATTGAACCCTCTTAATCTATGTTCTGGTTATCTTCTGGCTGGTTTCAATTAACTGATTAATGTTGACACATTAAAGCAATCACCTTGACTAAAGACACTGCATTTTTTCTTGTGTATGTTAAGGTCTGTTGAGTGTAAAAGGCACTTTCAGCATAATTAAACTAAATGTTTTTCTTGGGAGCTTTTCAGAGATTCGGTGAGCTGGCTGGTGTCATTGTCTTTTAAAATCTTAAATTTGAATCTAGTTCATGCCTGTCTCATAATGTTTCACACATTTGTAATTCATAAGCATGATCACCACAAACTCTTAAGTTACACTCACATCCCTAACTGTAAAAATAAACAACATCCTGAATTTGAGCCATTCGCAATACAGCTGAGAAACATCAGTGTGGCTTCATTCATTTAAAAGGCATCTGCTCATTTTCAGTCTTTATGCTGTTGTGGTGGTCAGCTGAGCACAAGCCCATAGCTGCAGGTAATCCCAACACAGCAAACCACAGGGCCAAGAACAGAAGCCCAAAGCAACAGTTTCATTGATTTTGTGCTGCTATTTAGCACTTTAACTTCCTCTGACTCTGCAGATAGAGAGAAACATCTACCTGCTTTACAGTCACTTAAATTGATCTTGCTGTACGATTAACTTTCACTTGTTTAAAAGGTGAGATAAAGAGTGCCATCAATCTGGTTAATACAGTTTTAAATGCTTAATTTAAACATACAAAAGTTGCATATTAAGTTAAGCATCAAGCATCGAAATGTTGTACTCTGGGTAAAGTAGTAACCGTGTATGGCTGATGTTATTGTTTTTATGATGTATGATGTATTGTTTTTATGATCTATCGCTTCTTTATTTTCCTCACATTGTAAGACGTTTTGGATAAAAGCGTCTGCTAAATGCCTAAATGTAAGTTCAAGAAAGTATTTCTCTAGCTTTTAGTCTGTTTTCTTTTTTATGCTATGTATATGCTGGTATACTCATATAAAGTGACAAACGTTTAGCAGACACACGCATTTAACATTTATAGTCCCACAACTTTCTTTCTTTCTTAGCTTTCTGTAGACTGTAAAACATATTATCATTACAAAGAGACAGAAAGAGTCTATGGATGTTTAATGTTTTTGTGGGACAATACAGCCCATCGAAGAACCTATTAGGAAACATGCATAAATTTGAAAGAAAAGTGCTAGTGAAAAAAAAAGTGCTAGGTGAGCATCAGCTGGGATAGTGGCAGGCTAATGGTTGGGGATCCAGGCTGCTCACCCTAAGGTTGGGTGTCTGATCCTAGGAAGGGTAGTCCATTAACTGAGAGTTGAAAGCTGATATCCCTCTTCGTCTGTAAAACCATTATTCTCTTGAGTGAGGCTCTCATCTGACCGTTTGCTCCGGGGGCAGTGTATAGAAATAGCATACTATATGTTTCTGTAGGTAAAGAGCATCTCTGTCCACTGGATTAGAGTAATGCTGAGTATCACACCCTCTATTTATGAATTAAGTAGTAAATATGTTCTATATATCTGTTGCTTAGCTTAAAAGTAAAACTTTAATACTGTAATGAGCTGATTCAACATGTTTTTCAAATTATTTAAAGCTTTCTTAAGCTCTTAAATGGAATGTAAATGGTTTTTACATTTACCATAGGACAAGCAATTCTACTTTCCATATTATAAGAAGAGTTGAAGCATGAAATGTAAATAACATGAAATTAGCATAAAATTACACTCTCACACACACACACACACATATATATATATATATATATATATATATATGCATTTATATATACATGTTACACTGCCTTTAATGTCGGAGCTTAGGATAGATGCTTAAAACTGTACATGTTCTTGTAGTGCCATCAGCCCAAACAGCTCATGTTTTTATTTTCAGATGTGCATAATAAAGCAAGTAAAGTCAACTGCTCTGGATAAAATAGTGGTTTTGTACTTTATACTGACACTATACTTTTGATGCAGATGCAAACACAATTATTATTTACACACTCTGTTGTAAAATTACTGTATTGGCATATTTTTACCCATGATTTAATTATTCTGCAGCTGTCTGATAATGTCAAGGTTACCAAAATAAAGTCAGTTAGACAGTTAGACCACCCTCATGTAAGATAAAACAGCTTTTTCTGGGCCCATGATGTGACTGGAGTTTCTTCAATACATTTGTCAAAAGTATTATTAATTTATTATTCATTTCTTTCTCAGACCAGTAAAATAAAAAACTGTTATGAAAATCCAGGGGATACATAATACAGTGTTATGATGGTATGATGTAATAAATAATTATTGTTATATATTACATCTTAATAAAAAAAGGCTTTAACCACACCTCAATAACACCCCACCCTCTTTTCCAGTCTCACCCATGACAAAAACAACACCCTTAACTCCAGTCATCTTACTGATAAGCCCAAACAGTCAAGATTTGAGCACAGAATATGTTTCTGACAAAAAGGAAATGAGTGCTACAACAAGTCATCACCAATGCATGCAGACATACACATGAGGGGCAAAACATCAGGACATGTGACAGAACTCATTTTTTATTTTAAGGGGGTTGTTGGTGCACTATTGTAGCCATCTTGTGTCTTTTGAGTGCCCACTTGACTAGACAATTTATTTTGGAATGTTCCATAAACACTTCCTTGAAAGGAATACATGAGTTTGGAGTGCCATTGTTTCCAAAAGAGCCTACAGAACAATCGTATGTTTCCTAATAAGGAGACGTGTGCTTAATAGTTTGATTTGTGAAGGGTGTATACAGGCTGGGGTGCTCACTATGTCTAGAGCATAAGAATAAAACAAAGAGGTAGTTTTTCTACATTTCATTTGAGGGGTTATTAGTTATGGTTTGTTTAGACAAGACTATAATAATAGACTGTCTTTTAGTTAGTCAGTAAATGTCTCTCTCTCTCTCTCTGTTGCTCTCACTCTCTGCTGTAAGCAGTATCATGAACCAGTATCCACATTCAGACGTTTTTAATTTTAATTTACATCAGGAATAATCACAATTAATTCTTGCTTTCCAAACAACTGGCTTTACCGCTTTTTCCTTTTGTCCTTTGTGTGGTCTGAGAGTCTGAGACCATAAGTGAAAATGCTTATATTTTGGATTTACTTTTAAAACAAATTAGATTATCAGTCTAACAATTTAAGTGAAGTGTAATTGAACACACATATACTAATGAAGACCTTCAGCTTTTGTTGTTCATAAAGAGTGTGTCATTTGGTCAGTGTTCAAATGTTTTCTCTTATCCCAGATTCATTTACAGTGACACTATAGGTAGGCCATTTTTACTTTTAATATACATTTTAATAAAAAGTGTAAACATTGTGGCTCAATCAAAATTTGAGAAGAATCTTAGAGAT
>JAZGTK010016443.1:0-12734 GCA_036877625.1 Ambastaia sidthimunki
GTTTATGAACATAAAGATGATGAACAAATAAAGAACATATGTTATGCAGAACATAATTGTATAATTATATGATTGATATGATTATTATGATATGATTATGGTAATTATGATACGGTTATGATTATTTGCATGTCACGTTAATCGTCATAAAAAATGTCAGGATCGTGTCAGCCTCAGCTACGAGTGTGTGTTTATATACTTCATTTAAAGGGCAACACATTCTTGCTCGAGGTGTAAGAGAGAACAGGTCTGAGCATGCTCAAACGCAAGAGGCAGGACTGACAGATCTGGACTGGGAGAACAGACTCGGCTTCCAGCTTTAAAGCACAGACTCTGCACACCCACGACCATCAAGGGTCATTCGAACTCAATGTGAACGTATTCTGCACGCAAGTTACATAATCTCACCGCAGATGGATTGTTGTTTATGCCGGGTTATTAATAGCAACTCTAAGAAATACACCCAGCCTACATCTTTCTACGTCTGCCTTTTGTGCGTGAATAAGTGTTTGTTTTCTTTTCGTTTTCGTGCTGGGCAAAGGGTACCAAAGAAACGAAACTGTTTTATGCATGACCTGCTATGATGTCAAGTATGTGCCTTTCAAAGGTGTGTTGTTTTCAATGTGACTGCGAAAAGACAAACTTTGTGATTGTTGTTTTGGTGAGTTCTCTGTCTGGTTTTAAACAAAGTGATTTGTCAGGACACACACAGACTGAAGCAAACACACTTCTGAGTGTGTGACGTGACGGCCGTCATGCCTGGAGACAGATGATATGGAAGATGGGTGGGAGATAGTGTGAAGTATTTTAAAGATATTTAGGCTGGGTGCTATGGAAATGGGTCGCAGGGTGAGGTTAGTGTAAATCAACATCTGCAGTGTGTGTATGCGCGTGACAAACGTCCTGATAACGCTGCCCTCTCGGTGCTTCGCAGACACAGCGATAAGCTTGTGATAAATCTACAGCCATTGTCACAGGGCAGACTGCATGCATGCGTGTATTCCTGTAGCTCAACTGGTAAAGCATTGCGTTAGCAGTGCAAAGGTTGTGGGTTCGATCCCAGCGAACACAAGTACTGATAAAAATGTATACCTTAAATTCAAGCAGCCATCTTTATAGCCGATAAGAACGAAAGTAAATGGAATAAGAGTTCAATAACACACTTCTAGAAAGGTTAGCTGATACCGATCATTTACTTCCATGCTCATGCTTTTGTAGAATGCAGACATGATGTTTGCATGAAGGCCACCAGTGCTGTTAAACGTATGGAGCGAATTCTTCAGGTCACCTCTGCTTGAGAATGGAAAAATTCAAGTTGTGAATGACTCGTGTGGGTGTGTCTTTGACCGAGAATGAGGCATTGTTGTTCCTCGTAAAACGCTTGTTCATCATAAAACCACGAAACGTCACGTGCCCGGCGAGACGGTTGTGGTTTTTCCAGGGTGTGTGTATGTGTGCGTGTACGAAACTGAGATTTGGGTTTTCTTGCGTTTCCAGGCGAGCCCATCTCCGTTTGTGTCTGGAGAGATTAAAGGATCTCATACCACTGGGACCAGACTGTAGCCGTCACACCACACTGGGACTGCTGAATAAGGCCAAAGCACATATAAAGGTAAAATCACACATGCCTAAACATACTTTGACATGTTTTACATGTTGGAGCTGTGGCTTAGCGGTTGAAGCGCCTATGAGTGTTTAATGGGTTGTGGTGCTCATGTGGACAACCTAAGTTCAAATCTGATAAATTCCTTTCCCCTGTATATTGTCCCAGATATTTCATCAAGCATGCATAAGACAATAAGCACACATCAAAAACACAATGAAAAACACAGATGACACGTTTAATTTTCGTTCTGATGTCGGGCTGGTTTTCACCTCCGTAACAGGTTAAGCTCTCCCAACCAGTTGCGTGTGTGTGGGTGGTTTTGGTCTTAGCCTGGGTCACGCTTCATTGTTCTGTATAATGTGTTACAAGGGCACAAGGGTTACACTCAGAAGAAATATTGATCCGAACTCAGAACTGTAGTAAACAAATCAATCACTTACATGAGCCTGACAAAACACACACCTCTAAACATGATAGAGCACCAGCAGCCCAGTGATCAGTGCTCGTGTGGGCAACGTGAGTTTGAACCCGGCTTGCAACACTCCTTCTGTTTGTGCCGTTATAGGTTTAGTGTAATTATCCGTGAGTCACTGTGTTTTGTCTTCCTGTAGAAACTGGAGGATGTGGATCGTAAGTCTCAGTATCAGCTGGAAAATCTGGAACGGGAGCAGCGTCACCTGCGGAGGCGACTGGAGCTGCTCCGGGACGGCGGGGAGGCAGAGAGGATACGCACAGACAGCGTCAGCTCCACAGTCTGCTCCGAGCGATCCGACTCAGACCAAGGTTGGAGCGCCTCTTAATCTAAATGCAAACACGCCACACACACACAATACATACACACACACAATACACGCTTATACACACACACTTATATACACACACACAATACACACTTATACACACACACACAATACATACACACACACACACACAATACACACACACACACACACACACACAATACACACACACACACAATGCACACACACAATACACACTTATACACACACACACTTATATACACACACACACAATACACACACACACACACACACAATACACACTTATATACACACACACACACACACAATACACTCTTATACACATTCACACACACACACAATAGAGCTGAATTTCAGTGTTAGCCCTGAATGACCTGAGAGGGTTCCAAAGAGCTACATGTGAGTTTCACTGGAAGCAGGAAGCAAACATTCATATTTGATTTGTCACTTAGAAACGCAACTTTTGAATTTTTTTTACATCACAAATTTTCTTTTGTGAAATTGTTCAAAATCTGAAAACTTTATTTACGGGTTTAGATTCAATTTGCACCTTTGGACTCCGTATATTTGCATTATGTAAGCCACCTGCCACCCTGATCTCTAGATATCAGTCATTTAAAAACCTCACATGCTAGCGTACAGTACGTTTAATACACAACAGTCATTTGCATTGAGCACCATGTGACCTGATCAGATACACAATACAATAAAATTGTATTTACATGTTTCTCTCTCGCTCACAGAAGAGATGGAGGTGGACGTGGAGAGCACAGAGTTCTCTCACGGAGAGCTGGACAGCGTCAGCACGGCCAGCACCAGCGACCTGGACGATCACAGCAGTCTACAGAGCACTGCCAGCGATGAGGGTTATTCCTCCTGCAGCATCAAACTGGCCTTCACCTCATAAAACAAGCTGCCTGCTCACACCCTATCCCAGCCCTCAAAACCAGTCCTAGCCCACCCTTCCCTTCTCGACCAATCAGAGACCCTTATTTAAGTCAGGTGACCAGAACACAGCCCCGCCCCCTGAATGATAACCGATTTGTTGTTTTATGTTCCTGAATGTATGACTGAGATGGAATAAATTTGTGATTGTGATGTCACTGGGTTTTAAGATTTAAAATATTCAGAATGTGAGATTTTAAGAAGCACTGGACGGATAGTTGTCTGTATCTTTTTAACAAGTTGGTTAATTGTTTCGAATTTAACCACCTGATTGTTACATTTTTGAATGGGTCGTGAACTGGTCACTAGCAAAACTTTCAGCAAACCAAGTGAAATCTACAAATTGAAACCTGTCATCTTCATATCAACTTGAAAAGTCCCAAAATCTGTCAATTTCCTTTTCATCTAGTTGTTTTTTTAGACAAACTGTCATTGGTGCTACGTGACACAAAACCAGTAAAGCGGAAATTTCTGCTACGTTCATCAACGACGAAGAAGAAAACATCCATCCCACGCTCGTGGGAATTTTGGTGCATTTAAACTGTGGAAGAAGTTTCCGCACAGCAGCTACAACCCAACGATCTTGCACTCGACTTCCACGGAACTGGCGCCACGAAAATTTCCCACCCCAGGTTTAAATAGATGTCTATTCCGGCAGTAATAAGCAATAAATCTCTTGTAGTCAGATGAACACAATTAGCACTCCTTCTGAGACACAATACTTGTGTCCGTCCAAAAGAGCAACGCCAACTTGCTCCTTCTTGTACATAAATACAATAGTTTAATAAATTAAAGTAAAAAAATAGTAGTTACCCACGGGTAGAACTATTGCCTCTGTTGCTGTACGTCTTGTGTTTTGTGCATTTAAATTATATTTTTGCAAAAATTGACTATCTTCCTCTGAGACCTCGGTGGCATGGACAGTATTATTTGTTCATTATGCTGGATGAAACCCAAAATAGTTTCAGTTCTGTGGCTGCCTGAGAAATTTTACGACTTTTACGAAATTGTAAAACAAGCAAAGCAACACACTGAAGTACTTAAAATCGAACACAAAACGAACGGCGAAGCGTGGACCTCTGTTTAAGGCATGCTAGCTCTGAGTGGCACTATTTATTCGATTTTTGTTTATACGTTTGTTTGTTTTAAAGCTAAAAGGCATTCCACTACTAGTATCGTGTGCTGTGGACGTAGAGCGCACGGCGCCCGAGCTTCGGAATCGTTACGATTCCGCGGCACGCGCTCCGAACTCTTGCTTCCCGCTGTACTGTATGTTAAACTGTATGTTTTCTTTTTTGTGTGAAGTTAAAAGCGTTCGGTCTTGAGCCACTTTACTCGAGTCGTATTTATTTTCACCCTCCTTATCCGGCATTGGAGAAGAGGTTAACTTATTTAATTTGTCAGATTTTTAACAGCATTCCCCTCGCAGTTCTTAGCCGTTTTCCGTCTCTGAGCTCCAAAACTGTAAACTCCCTCTGTGATTTTTTTTTTTCCCGAAACGCAAAACTGCTTTTTAGTCTGTATTAAGGCCAAGTCTGATTTGTAATCACTCTTCCTGCAGTAGAGAGTTACAGACATCTGCTGGGTTTCCAGGTCCAGCATCAACCAAATGCTATTGGCTGCTGAAAGGCCCGTGTGTGGAGCAGTTGTACCCAACCCTGGTATTAAGAGTTTTAGCGTTGACTGTTTTTGTCTGGTGTAAATCCTAACTTGTTTGTAGAACAAACTGTTGGTCTCCAGTTTGCTCGAGTCAAACTGAACGTGGTGCTTTCTCAACACCAGGCCAAACCACAGATGAACTTCCTTGCTAGAAGACATTTAACTTATGTTTCTTCATGTTGTATTGGCTCTGCTTTCTGTTCATACCTGTTTTGTTGGTTTATGAATCTGGATTATTTAATCCACTGAGATGCCAGTGCTTGTGTTCATTTTAATTTACAGAAATGGTCTGTGTCCTTTTAAGGCCACCGTACAAATCTGGGCCTGTATTCAGTGACACTTCCAAGACATGTGGTGCTGGTCTGGGATCAGCTTCTCCAGTCTCTGATCTCCGTCACTCCAGTCTAAAGAAAAATGCTAAACTGATCTTGAAACAGCAGGGTCGGTTAAAGCTTGTACATCCCGGGGTTGAACGGCGGTCCTGATAAACTTGTGGCCATTATTTGTAAACATGGACTCTGATACTAGCTGTGAGTTAAAATGCAATACTTACAATAAACACCAAGATTGTCAAAAAATGCTTCGTGTTTTTTCTGTTTTCTCATTTTTTACTACTTAAAAGATAATATTTAATAATTATTCACTTGCAAATAATGCTCTAATATAAATATAAATTAAAATATTAATGCTCTAATATTAATCTAAATATTAGTCAGTGTTTAGGCATACGGTAGCCATTAAATGACCTCGGCACTGACACGCATAGACTAAAGATCACAAAACTATCATTTTGATTTCACACCATCTATGAAAAGAAATAATATAAGCAGTGATGTACACACTGTTGCTAGCTAAATAGATTTTAACACAATCGTAACACTGTACTGACCAATCAGCATCCACGATTTGATCATACAAATACAATTTTCAGTGTTGAGTAATTGTGAGCAGAAAGTCATACTGCATTTATCATGCCAACATATGTTTCATTGTTAACATAATTACAAAACAATAGATAAGTCTTGTAGTTTCCCCAAACGATTATTAAACAATTTACAAAGAATGCAAGAGCCATTTTGTGTTGAGATATTGTGTCTCCAGTCTGGGGTGACATGATGTCAGAAAACACAATTAATCGTCATTCATTACAAACATTTGTCGCCATCTAGAGGTCAAAACTGGTATTTTATTTGTCTGGCAGAGCCTTTAATGCATATTTATATTGCTAAAATATTTTAAACACAAACACAGGCATTGAGTGTGTCTGTGTATATATATGCATGTATAAATAAAAATCACATTTATTTTAGTTTTTTTATTAATATTTTGATCATTCATTACTTAAATAATTGGCACCGCTCGGCTTCCATACTGATCGTCACCCGCTGTTTATTTAACCTCGATTTAAAACTAGTTTTAAATGTTTCTCAACTATTTAATTACATGCATTATCATAAATGCTGTTTTATGTACAAGGATCTATCGACTTTTTAATAATAAATCATTGCTTTATATATTTGCCTGTGCGATTTGCAAAGCGATCATTTCTGAATTCGCCATTTGATATTAAACAGACGATGAGGAGGAAAAGGTCACGTGGTGCGGAGAGGTAAAGCGTTTGTAAAAAGTCATTCAAGACAAATAAATGTAACAAAGTTACCGATGCATTCAGTTAATCGTGTGCAAGTCACTGTCATGTGTAAATACTGGAGCTTTGTGTTCACTAAACAAGCATTAACCACAGTTTAACTAGTAGCCAGCGTTTGCACGGTTACTAGTTACACAGTTATCACTCACAATATATTGAATTAAATTGTTATTCATGCCGTGTTGTTGCAATAGGAAGATATTTATCAGACAAATATGCAAATCTACTTATACATGCGTTTCGGAAGTCCTTCATGTTGTTATAGTGTTGAAAGTTATATTATTGTAAATACTATTGTTGTGCACAAAAAAAGCAAGCAAACAATTTGGTCAAAAGTACAAAGGCAGTGGTGAGATAATAATAACAATAATAATAAAGGTTATCAAACTTAATAAACAATTTGCACCATATGTTTGTTAGATATACCCTAAATGCATTATATGTCGTGTTTAAACACTACAAATATTAAAAAATAATAGAGCTATTTTTATAAACAGACCACAGATTTCAAGTTTAAATGACTGTATCTTCTGTTTAACAAAGAAGTGAGAAGTTGGTAATAATGAAAGCGATAAAGATGGAATCACAAAATGAATGACCAGTTCCTTTATTTGTGGGCATTTTTAGTCAGTGTACAAATATTTGCATGTTTGTCTGATACTTCTGTGTTTTATTGACACATTTTTATTTTGTACATTATAGAAACTGTATTTAACAAGAATCTCTTTCTCTCTTTCTCGCTCTCTCTCTTTCTTTCTCTCTCTCTCTCTCTCTTTCTCTCTCTTTCTCTCTCTTTCTCTCTCTCTTTCTCTCTCTCTCTCTCTCTCCATCACTCTGGTGTGTGACTCTTCTCAGTCAGGCCACTACAGTCATCATCCAAAATAGAACAAGCTGGAGACCCTCAAGAGTCTGTTGAAGCGACTCGGACCCAAAATAAAAACATGCTTCTATATTTAACTGAGACATATCAGGAATTGGTCACATCACACACAGCCAGAAACCTCAAAAATGTTAAACTGTTGTGAAATCTGGACTTTGAGGTTTGAGGTTTTACGATGACGTAAAAATCAAAAGCAAAATTACTTAGAAATCTGATTCATGTCTTTTTGTTCCCCTATAAAGCAATGAAAGTAAATGGAGAACAACTGTTGACATTTTCTAAAGAAGGCAACGAACAATAGAGTTTCAGATCAGTATATCAGATCGGATATCAAAGTCTGTGTTCGTATACTGTATATATAAAAAGCCCTTCAGAAAGCAGGTAAACGTAACAAAGTTACTGATGTATTCAGGTCGTTGTGTGCAGGTTTAACCACTGTTTAACCAATATCTCACTTCCCTCCCTCAGGATTATAGAAGAGACCAAGACACACAGTCTTCTTCAAACCAGCCACACACTGGATCAGCAAGGAATTAGACCTGAGCCAGATCGAACACACACACACACACACACACACACACACAAACCAGCGCTGATTATATAGACTCATGCACACAAAGGGGCTTCCCTTGTGAAACCTCTCACACACGGCTGTTCATATTGAATTCTGCCTCCTGCTTAAACACACACACACACGCAGAGAACAGCTGTCAACATGTTGCTGCCGATTTGTGTTCTGTTCCTCATGTTGGGTGAGTAAGAACTGATTATTTTCCAAAAGAAATTTGCATCCTAATACAACATGTGTGGAGTGTTCACAAACATTCTTGTTTTATTGATCACGGTTGGTCTGGCTTACATTGACGATGACATTTGTTTATGTTCTCACAAGCGAGATTCTCTAAATTTTAATAACTGTTTCGGAAACTTTTAGAAGTTGTAGAACTGACACCTGATACCACCAACCGAGTGCATCTAAAGCTTGCGATAGCGTTTTTTAATCCACATCATAGGCGTGTAAGAAAAAGGCTCATAACAGATGAGGTTTAAATATGAGTAAAATGTCTATTCCCAGACTGGAAAAATGACTTCCCATCGTAGATATCCACATATGACTGGTTTATTTAATATATTTGCATGTGTTCTGGTACAATTTCAAAAACGTGCAAATCTTGGAATTTTAGGAAGCATAGAATCTAAAGTGGTAGAATTCCTAAAAAGTTTGTTTAGGTATGTGCTGTGAGTGGGATACAAATTTAGATTCCATACAAACAATGTATTAGCGTAAGAAAATGGATTATGTTACTTCCTAGTTATTTATAATTGAATCATGTTTCTTGTTCTGTGTTCAGGTTGTGCTTTCTGTCTGCGGTACCAGGCTGATTTCAACATGATGGGGATCACTGGTCAGGTCGTCTTTGACTCCGTAGGTCAGAAGGCCACTGTCAACCTCACAGGACTGAGCACATGTCGATCGCTTAACCTCTCCCTCACTGAGTTCCCAGTTATGTACGGCCATTTTGGTTCACCCTGTCAAAAGTCACATATAGGAGACAAAGTTTTCACAATTTCTGTAAATATCTCCCAGGCTTTGGTGAATGTGTCCACTCTGTTTGTCAAGCGTCCACATTTGAATGCACTGTCAGTGCTGGTGGAGACCTGTAATGGCACTAGAATTTGTGCTGGGCTCAGGCCGGAGTCTTACGTGAGAACGTTGCAGGCACGATTCTTCAGTGCTGTGGCTGGGAACATCTACATCCGCCAAGCAACTGGAGAACTAGGAGCCAGCGTTGTTTCAGATCTTCAGAATGTCAATCAGTCCAGGACATTTGCAAATATCAGCATTTTTGTTACAGAAAGCCCTGCCACAAGCTGTACTGCACTCCTTGGTGGTCTAGATCCCACAAGCCTTACACATCTAGGTCTTTTAAATGTGGGGTCACCTCTAGGACCAGTAAAGTCTCGTTTAGATATCCCCACTTTCAGTTCTGAGTTTCGCTTTGCCCTCCTAAAACTCGGCTCAGGCTACGTATGTGCAGAGATCCGAACTGTTGCGTCAAAGGAAGTTCGTGCTGTCTTCAACATGAGAGGGATCAAAGGGTACTACATCTTCCGACAAGCATCTCCCTTTGATCTCACCTTCATTTCCGTTAACCTCACAAACCTAAACAGGAGAGTTGGGCCATACCACGTTCATCAATTTCCCCTTCGCCAGATGAGATCTCCTCCAAATGAGACCTGTAGTAACAACAATGTCGGGGATCACTGGAACCCCTTCAACGTGAACGTTCAGCCCCCCGCGTATCCGCCTCCAAGAGGTTCCACTCACGATCGCTATGAGGTAGGAGATCTGAGTGCCAGGCATGGATCTCTGGTAAATACAACTAACTTTCAGGCCAATTTCACAGACTGGAACTTGCCTCTGTTTGGGTGGAATAGCATCGTGGGGCGCTCTGTTGTGATACACCAGCCAGATGGAACCAGATTTGCTTGTGCAAATATAGGCTACCCTGGTGAGGTGACTGTTGCTAAGGCAGTCTTTCGAAGTCCGGTGGTTGGGACAGTCTTCTTCACTCAGCTCAGCAGTGACTTGTACTCTGATGTTTCGGTGTTTGTAGACCTATCTTATGGACAGCTTTCTACACCAGCCACACAGAATCATAGCTGGCACATCCACACCTATCCCATCAGCACAGAGACTGACAGCGACCAGGGGCGTTGCCTGTCCACTGCTGGACATTGGAACCCATTCAGCATAGACACCACTTTGAGTAGTTATGCCATTAATTGTGGTCCAGACAGCCCTTTTGCCTGTGAAGTTGGAGATATCTCTGGCAAGCACAAGACTTTGGACTTACAGCCACAGGTTGGTGTGGTGGCCAGCAAGAGCTTTTTTACTGACACCACCTCCTGGGTGCCCGGTATGATTGGTCGCTCCTTGGTAGTGCATGGTCCTAACCGTACACCTCAAAGGATTGCTTGTGCAAACATCACCTTGTTTCGTTTTCCCTCTGCTCTGTCTAAGTCTTGGTATGGGCCTGGATCTTCTGAAGGTCAAATCCAATTCTTTCAAGTCTCTCCTCAAGGACCAACCATTCTCAACATCTCTTTCACTGGACTCAACGCCAAAGCTGCTGGCTACCACATCCATGTTCTTCCAATCAAGAGCGCTGAGGAACCCTGCTCTGACAGGAACATCATGGGCCACTTCAATCCTTTTTCTGTGGACATGGCCTCATCTCCTGCTCCAGGAAATGGCACGGTTGACCAGTATGAGATTGGAGACATCAGTGGGAAGTTTGGAGCACTGATGGGTCAAAACGACTTCCAGAACATTTACATGGATGGAAACATGCCGCTTTCAGGACCAAACAGCATCATTGGCAGATCACTGGTCATTCATTATATTAACGGCTCAAGGTTAGTGACTTTATAAACCATACTTCTAGAATCAAGACATCTGCCACGTTGTCTTCTGGCTTCTACCCTTTTCTACATAAAAATGTTCTGAATGGTCTTGGTTGCTTCTTCCTGAACTGGTACAAACTGAACCAAAATTAGGGGTAATAATAGGATGGAAAATAATTGCAGGTGCACGTCATACCATTCAAATGATTCCCATTTCTGCATTTAGTTTTAGTTCCTCATCTTGTGTAGAACTACACAAACCGTATACCTTAACTGAGAAGCTGTGATGTAGCAGTAACTCTGAATACACATGGTTTTAAATTCTTCTCCCAACAGCCATAACTGAGCATTTTGACAACCAATTTGTTTTCTATAAAGCTAGTTAGAATAATTACGGTGTCAGATATCTGAAATACATTAAACGCCTTCCGGTTATGAAAATCATGTGTGGGAAGGTTCAGTTCCACATCTCTATATACATTAATAGAAATGTGGCCAATAAACCAAGCTACAGTGTTTAATCAATGAATGTTAGTAAAATAGTTAAATCTATGATATCAGACATCAATAATAATTGTTTCTTTTTTCACAGAATGAGGTGTGCAGATATTTTAGCAGATCACTCAGCGGATGGAAACTGGGTGATCGCCAGAGCCACGTTTAATAATGCAGTTACTGGAACAGTTACGATGGTAATAAAGCTTGATATGAAATATGTAGACATATTTACACATAATACAACTTTGTTTTTATTGGTGGTGCATGCTTAGATGTTCTGAGTGGTTGCCAGGGTGTTGCTAGGGTGTTCTGAGTGATAAGTCAAACAAGATGAACTAACCCCAGAGATAAACAATAATAATAGTGATGCTAAAATTAGACAGATATAAATCTAAGCCGATATTAGATACAAGATCAACTGTCACCATGGTAACCACATTAGGGAAAATGTTTCTTATCCTAAACAGACAGTGTGAAATCTACCGTCACTTTAAATCTGCCACAAAAAGATGACGCTGGTCATAATGCTAGATTGTTTTGGGTGGGGGGACAGTAGATGGGAGGGGTCTGGGTCCAGTCCTGCTGGGACAGTGTGGACCTCATCTGTACTGAAGGCAGATGGATCTGTCACATGCAGGGCAGTGGACCTGCAGCTGTTTTGTAGCCTCAGTGATGCATGTTGATGGATGAGTCACATGACTTACACTAAGAACAGTGACTTAATCCAATGTGAAAATCATATCACAGCATCTGGAACATTTAGCATTTATTTTTTAATGGCCCCTTAGCGGACAGATAACTGCTTTCAAACTGTTTTATATACTGGTTAATATTTAAGTGTGCGTGTAATGTATGTATGCATATGTATGTGTGTGTGTGTGTGTGTATGTAAATATATAAATGTGTGTGTGTGTCTGTGTGTGTGTGTGTGTATCTACATGTATGTATATATGTATGTGTGTGTTTATATGTAATCTGCAAAAATGTATGAAATGTGTCATAAATGTGTGTGACATAATTCACCCTGTGTGATGTACTGTATGTATTTTTAGTCCCAACAGAGTTTTCCAGATGGCAGCTATGGTGATGTTATGATCGAGGTGGATTTGCGCACATCACAATCAGTAAACGTAAGTTTAAAGAAGGATTTTAGCAGATTATTTTGGCTGTCTTTAAAAATCACATTCATTTTTTAGACAGTACACACATTTGTTTACAGGTTACCGAGGCATCATGGTACATCACAGAAGGTCAGCTGGGGTCAGATGTTTATACATGCCCTGATGAAGCACAGATGTATAATCCATT
>JAZGTK010016444.1:0-12733 GCA_036877625.1 Ambastaia sidthimunki
AAAACAGCAGGAAACATCAGATACAATCTGACGTTCAAACAGGAAGTCTTATTCTCACTATAAAGAGAGCTGAGGAGTCTGATCTTGGCCAGTACCAGTGTGAGGTACCAGAAGAGGATCGGATGGACCACTATTTGAGTCTTAATACATTTCAATCAATAACCTCTTATCATATGTACTCTTAAAAATAAAGGGTCATAAAGGGTTCTTCAAAGCCATAGAAAAAACATTTTTGGTTCCCAAAAACAATTCAGTCAATGTTTATTAACAGAACCATTTCTTTCTTACCTTTTTCAATTGCAAAGCACCTTGTGTAAAACAGACAGGTTCTTCTGCTGTTAAAAGTTCTTTTGGAACCAAAATTCTACAGCAAGACGAACGTTTGAAGAACCTTTTTTAAAATAGTATGTCTCCCATTCTAATCAGTGTCTCTGTGTTTATGATGTAGCTACTGAATGACGTGGGCAGTGCCAAGTGTAAAGCTGAACTCTGCTCACCAGAACCCTCAGCTGTGACAATCAGCACAAAAAAACAATCACAAACTGCCCCACCTCCAGGTAGGATGAAAAACAAGGTGATCGCATTTACCATTTAAGGTGGAGAAAGTATCAATTTGGCCAATCATTGGTAGTGGACACCATTAAGCTTGAAGGAGCACATGCCACTCATTTTTAGAAACTCAGACCACTTCTGTGGCCACCTTCTGTTACACCCATCCTTCATGTTCCTCACAAACACCAGATGTTATACTTACCGTATCTTATTTTCATTCCACTCTAACCGTTGATCTCTCCATGAGACCATAAATGTACATCACCACCAGTTGATCTTTAAGGAGCCATTTGATGGAATCGCTAAATCTGTCATTGAGGTTTTCATGGAGGCATTATATCATTATATCATTTGAAACATCTACTCACTGTTCAAACACCATATTGAGACTATAATGTATGTACAATACTGTATATGGTTTAATGTATTTGTCCTTTTAATTCATTTGACTTTAAAAACCCATGCCACTTCATTTTAATATACATACATTTTAATGCAAAACATTCTTTACATCATACCTATGTGGTCATGTCACATGCTGTACTGTAAGTGATTCATTAGGACACCTGTCAATCATCCTGTTTAACATCATACTTTCCATCCCACTTCCTTTTTTTAGTCCCAGAGCAGGAGACTAAAGATCCAATCAAAACCATCATCATGTAAGTGTCCTCACAACGACGGAGACGTCCAGACACTACGCATGCATGTTATTTTTTTCCTCTTTCAGTCTTTCACTCTTCTCTCCATTTCCTGTTTGTATACCCGTTCTCACTGTTTTCTGATCAGGGCATGCTCAGCTAACCATCATCTTTAAAGCTGGTCATGTGCTTAGACTCAAGCTTTGTGTCAGTTATGGCCAAGTGGCCTCTGTGCTGCTTGTGGACCTATGTTGTTTTTTTTTCTGTATACTTGTTCTGTGATTTTAAACCACTGGTCAAGAATGGCTAAGACACGCCTTGCTTGGTTTTTACTGTAAACCTTGTTTCGTCATTATGAAGGTAAGTGTTTTTTTCACACTTTAAATTTAATTTTAAGTTTAAATAAGCAGTATAAACAAATTCCAGCACTAAATTCCTTAATTTAAAGCTGCAATCCAAAACAATTTAGTAAAAAATAAACAAACAGTTAATGAGCAAGTACATAACAGATCATTGTTCAAAAGTCAGCGTTTTCCGATTCCCAACAGTAAGTTTATAATAAAGTGTTATAATTTGAGCTGTCGGGTCTGATTTTCCAGTTTGACTTCATTTTACTTCAATATACTGTATGTAAGGTAAAGTACGTAAAGTCACCTGCAATTTTATGTTTCAAACAGAGATGGTGATAGAGAGGCAAGATTTACAAATTGCAGCTTTAATCTAATGGTATTACTTGATCTGAGTGATAAGCATTTGTAAAAATGTATTTTACAGATTTAGCTTAGGTGGCATTATAAATGTAAATACAGTTATTTATTGTATTAAGTATTTACTTGTGTTATCTGAAATAATAAAGATTAAAGGTGTATAAAATAGTGTTGTAATGCAGTCTTAATTGTTTTTCAACAGAGCCCCAATCAGAAGGTTGGTCCAGTTCTTTTGTGAAGAACCTGTTCCATATACTCTTTCAGCCTGTATTACCTGAAACGTGAGTTCACATAATCATTCATGGACCATTGTCTTATACTGTATACAGTATACTTCAGACTGGGGGATTTTTTTAATCATTTTTCACTAATATGGTATTTGGTAATCAGGTGATTTTAAAGTGCATTCTTTATAAAAGGTGCTTTGTCATAGAAGAACCATTTTTGGTTGTATGGTTCCATAAATAACCTTTTAACATTTGTAGAACCTTCTGTTTCACTAAAGGTTCTTTGTAGTAAAAGGTTCTCCAAACTATAAAAAGGTAAGACAGAAATGGTTCTTTTAAGAACCTGTACTGAATGGTTCTTTCGGGAACCAAAATGGTTCTTCTATGTCATTGCATGGTGTGAAGTTAATTTAATTTTAATTTCTTGTGATAAATTGTTTTTGAAGCCCTGCTGCTGGCACTGGAGAAGTACACAGCGTTGAGCAACAGAACGTTGAGAGGCAGATACAGCCTACACAGGAAGAGGAACCCATGGACCCTGAGGAAACATGTGTCTACTCAGACACCGAGGAAGAGATGCTGACAGGTGATATTTTTAAGAAGCTGTTAAAAGAAATATCACCAGAGAAACTAATGCAATGTTTGTTTCCTCAGAACCTCCTGCCGTGCAGGTCGCCATTGAAGACTTAACCGTACGGCCCGGTCAGCCCGCAACATTTTCTGCCATTATTACTGGCTGGCCCATCCCAGAGATTCAGTGGGTTAAGGTAATATCAAAGCAATGGTGACACTGCACATGGAAAGTCACTTAATGATAACACAATGGAACTCGGCTGATTTGCTTTGCCTGCAGGATGACCAGGAAATCTCAGCCAATGAGAACACAGAAATAGTTCACAATAGTGCACGTTGCTCTCTCACTTTGCTGGATACATGCACTGAGGATTGTGGTACCTACACCTGCATAGCCAGCAACAGTGCTGGACAGACCTCTTGCCAAGCCAAACTCACTGTTGACGCAGGTGAGAATAAATTACAGACTCCTTTAGTATTATTGCCTTCTATTGTTTATACAGTCTTTACAAAACCTACATCCCGGCTAACAGGGAATGTTCTCAGAATGTTTGCTAACGTTTTCTCAAAGTTCTCTCAAAGTTCTCTCAAAGTTATCAAAACCCATTCTTGCAGTAATTTTAGTAATAATGTTTTTTAGTGTTATATACCATATATATCAAAGACGTTATTTTTAAAATGTTCCACTAGCATTTTAAGAATGTTACAGTATTAACAAAATGTTTAAATAAAATTCTCATAACCAGGGGATAATGTTAAGGCAATGTCTAAGAAAACTGAACATTCCTAGAACATTGAAAATAACATTTGTAACGTTTTTGTTACCTAATGAAGATATTAGGGAAACATACTTACAACATAACTTTGTTAGCCGGGATGTGGATTGCTATATTTTAAAACTACATTTAAAAGTGGAAGTAACATTGTGTGTTTTAGGTGTTTAAATTTACATTTTCATTTTCAGGTCCTGAAGACACAGAGGAAAGAGAGCTGGAGTTCACAAAACGACGGAAATTGCATTCTGTATATGATGTCTATGAAGAAATAGGAAGGTAGTTTTATGAATTAGAAGCATATTCATATTTACTAGAATAACAACTAGTTTCTAATCTGTTAATGCAAGTTAACGTTTTTTATCAAATGTTACAATTAGGTATCATGATATCAGTTATATATCTGAATAAATTCATGACTTCCTGTAGCCCTTATTAACATACGCAAGTGCCCTCTTTGTTTTCTTATAAAACCAGGGGCACCTTTGGTGTGGTTAAAAAAGTCACACACAGGGCGAGTGGCGAGTGCTTTGCTGCCAAATTCATTCCTCTCAGGAGCAACACAAGGACCAGAGCGTTCCAGGAGAGAGACCTGCTGTCCCGCCTGGCTCACCTCAGACTCGCCTGTCTCCTGGACTTCTTTTCCACACGCCGCACTCTGGTGTTGGTTATGGAATTGTACGGCCACTTTTCCTTAATTCCTTAATCTACTTTTTCTTTTTCATCCTTTTAGAAATTTGATTTAATTTAATAAATACATCTCTGTAATTTGCGCAGATGTTCTGCACAGGGGTTATTAGATCATTTGTATTTAAGAGGATCAGTTACCGAGAGGGAGGTAATTTTGAGAGCTTTCAGTCGCATTGAATTAATACGTTTCAGACATTTGTCAAATGCACGGATACAATTGTCTTTATGTCTTTTTAGGTCCAGTTATATATTCAGCAGATTCTGGAAGGCATTGGATACATACACAGTATGAGCATCCTGCATCTGGATATAAAAGTAAGTTATTATAATAATAAATTATTTAAAAGTGAAATTAATTTAGGCTTTAAGATATGGAAAGAAATACTGTATACATAAAGGCCTTTGCAGCTACTTGTGGTCCTCTAAAGGTGGACCGTATGGTTTCTATGGTAATGACGTATGGTTTCTATGGTAATGACGTATGGTTTCTATGGTAATGGTTTAATTGGAGCAGAAGGTTGTGGGTTTGATTCCCAGAGAACACATGTACTGATAAATTGTATTGATTATATAAATAAACTGATGAATTGTACAATTCATTAAATACACTGTAAGTTGCTTTGGATAAAAGCATCTGACAAATACATAAATGCAGACAAATACATAAATGCATAATCTGACATAATCTGTTAAGGTGCTTTTAAATCTCTCCTCTGCAGACAGACAATGTTCTAATGATGTCACCAGATAGAGAAGACATCAAGATCTGTGACTTTGGCTTCTGTCAGGAGATTGACACTTCCAGACATCAGTACAGCAAGTTTGGAACACCTGAGTTTGTAGCTCCTGAGATTGTCCATCAAGAACCTGTGACCTGTGCCACTGATATATGGTGAGTAAACGTTTGTGTTTCTTTCAGTTTGTAGTATACTAAATTTGCTGTTTACTATCTATGATATTACATCATTGTATTATTCTGCCCTTAAAATGAGTATGTACTTATATATATGTAATATGTTTTTATTCCAGGTCTCTTGGTGTTGTTGCTTACTTATGGTGAGTGCTTTAAAAAATTAATGAAGCAGATCTCTTTCTTTAAAAGTTATTTAAACTGTGTATTTGTTTTATCTGGAAATTGTTTTCTGATCTAATCACTGATATTTACCGACAGCTTAACTTGCTACTGTCCTTTCTTTGGTGAGAACGACCGAGCCACGCTGATGAAGGTATCCGAGGGCCTTTTGTACTGGGACACACCTGAGGTCACAAGCAGAAGTGTGGAGGCACAAGACTTTCTACACAAGGTTCTACAGCCAGATCCAGAGTAAGATCAGCTTATGTGAATGTTCTTGGAGTTTTATAAGTATGATGAGCCGGTGATAAAGTCCTGTTGTTTTTACCTTCATAGAATGAGACCGTCTGCATCCGAGTGTTTGACTCATGAGTGGTTTCAGGTGGGTACTGATCATTTGTTTATAATTTGGTAGACAAATATAAAAAGGTTGTATATAAATGATATAGTATGTATTTTATTTGTATAAATTGTAAATTTGCTTTAATCTGAAATTTTATTTTTGTTATTAGGGTCATTATGAAGACAAAGAACCAGAGGACATTAATACAAAAAATCTCAAATCTTTTATTTCAAGAAGAAAATGGCAGGTAAGTTTGATATTTTGAAATGATTTTCTATTTCACTTTCTTCTGGAATTTGAATGATACAATGTCATTTTATAAAATAATTTCAACATGGAGGCTTTTCCATGCTTCCTAATCATTTCTGTGAACTCATTTTTTTTCTTAGCGTTCTTTGACTTGTATTGGCTCAGTGCTGACGTTGAGACCAATCCCAGAGCTGTTGGAGGCTCCTGTGCGTGAAGTTTCAATTACAGTCGCGAGAGAGGCTCAGGAACCCAGCAGCACTTCCCTAAGCAGTGGTTCCTCCTCAGAGTATGATGAAGCAGATGCCTGGAACTTCTTCCAGCAGTCCAGCCCAGAAGATGAAGATGATTTGGAGGAAGGGGAAGAATATGACCCGTACACCCATGTGTCAAAGAGGCCCACATCTCAAAAACAAGATGAGGAAGATGTGCTTATTGGTGAAGACAGAGTTCAAAGAGGCCCACTAATGATTCCCATGACCACACCATCAAGAGCAACAACAGTGCACACACCAGAGCCAATTGGTTTGAATAGGGGAGAGATCAGTCCCTCTCTTTACATTTCTGAGGGGGATGAGGGATTGGCTGATGGAACACCCATACCACGTCGTAGCCTCATCAAGAGCACCTTCTACTGCAGCTCTGAGCAGCTTTCTCCCATGTCGGCTCGCCACATGATGCTTCGGGACAAAATTCAAGCCAAAAAGCAGGAGCGTGGCCGTAAGCCTCTTCGTGCCAGCCTCTCTGGCAGGCTTAACGAGCCCCTCATAGAGTATGTAGAAGATTCTCCTGACTTGGAAGCTAAAAGAAAAGGATTAATGCATTCATCTATTCTTAAGTCAAGCTCATTTGATAGTGGAGTGAGCATTGCCCATCCAAATATAGGCACCCAGAGAAGAAGCAGATCATTAGATGTGTACACACAACGCTCTCCAGCTTCAACTGAGCTAAGGTCACAGCAAGAGGATGAGCATGATGTTGAATTAAGCCAACAAAAAGATGTAACCGATGAAGAAGAAGAAGAAACTCTAGAAGTCCAAGTGGAAAGAAAACTTTGTCGTCATTCTGCAGCTTCTTCAAGGAAGGGCCAAGTCATTATGACAAAGAGGAGAGAAGAGGTCCATGAGCCCTTTGAAGAACCTCAGCCAGTTTCCAAAGAGTCATATGGGGATGACAGGCAAACACAGATCATGGAACTGGAAGCCAGAAGTTTGGGTGATGAGGAGAGCATGGCTGGCTCACAGCTCTCACTAGCAGAGTCACCTTCGCTCGAACGTGGCTCAGCGGCCTCTAGTAAGCTAAGTTCATGTGAAGAACTCTCTCCCAGTCACCACCTGGTCTCCCACAGACACCAGAAGGAATGCAATGAAACCTTAATAGTTGGATCTTCTGGAAAAACCTCCCCATGCTCTCTACCACAGGACTCTGAGGATGAGGACATGGAAAGGGTTTTGAGATATCTTCGCCAGGACCTCCCACAAGCACCACCAAGACGCCGCACACACAGTTCAAGCTCTGGAACCAATGACACACGCACTAATAGGAGTAACATTCTTTTGAGAAGAAGCTCCTCTGCGGTTCCTGTCCAAGGCACAAGAGCAGACAGAGATAACAAGGAGGTGCTTCAAAGACATGCTTCAGCCCCAGCACTGCAAGCTAAACTACCTAGTGGAAAATCTTCTAAAGCTGGATTCATGAAGATCTTCCGCAAGCACTCATGGGCTAGCCATTCTTCTCCTCAGCTGGAGGGTTCAGAAAAGAAACAAGCTGAGGGCACATCCTCACAGCCCACAACTCCTCTTCTTACCTTGAGAAAGAAGATGAGATCTTCTGCCTCCAGCATTACAAAACTGTTCACCCGACAGTCCAGCAAGGAGGACACAGAGAAGAAGAAAGGTGGTGGTATACCTCATGTGTTCTCTTGTCAGCATGATACTGGTTGAGTGTAATTAAGTCTTAACCATTTTCTTCCAGCAGCAGTTGACAAGAAGACCTCCCATGGAATGAAGGAGAAAATGACACCCTGCCCTGCTGCAGCACCATCTGTCACCTCACCTGGAAGTCCTCAGAAAAAGTCCAAATTGTTCAGCCTAAAAGTGCCACTGTTTAAGAAAACCAAAGGTATTATGCATTTGTTAGGCACAATTTCTCATTTCCTAGATTGGATGGTGTGTGTTATCATTCATTTTAAAACTGCAGTCTGTAACTTCTGCCTCTCTGTCGCCATCTTTGTTTAAAACATAAAATTGCAGGTTACTTTAAAAGCTTCACTTGTACCTTACATATTAATATCAAATGAAGCTAAACTGACAATTTCTAAGAAAATGTACTTGCTCAATAGCTGATTTCTGGTCATTTTTAGCCAAAAAACTTATGTATTGCAGCTTAAATGTACCAAGTAAATAAACATTAATTTACATTAACGTTTAAACATAAATTGTATACTTCACTGTAAATATGAAATGTAAAAATATGTAAATATTGTAAAGTTGTAAAGTTATATATTGGTTATATATTGGTCTACCAGAAGATCCAGTCAAACCCTCTAGACCAGATGTCATCCAGCTAGCAGGAGGAGGAGCTCTTGTGTTCTGGAAACCTGTATCATCCAATGAGCTTGTCACGTACTGTATTCAGTATAGTGCAAATGGTAAGAACTTACAAATAAACAACTCTTCTAAAGAGTGTCACATTTTAACAATGTAATCTGCTTTTTATTAGGTGGGGAGTGGAGAAACTTGTCTGAGAATGTTACGGACAGTTGTTATACGGCTAATGTGCTTCCACGAGGGCCAGGATATATGTTCAGAGTGTCCTATATCACCAAGACAGGATTGGCCCCCTTTAGTGATCCTTCAGCCCCTGCGTTCATGGCCACTCCTTATGAAGGTCTAAAAATACTGGAAATAATACTTATTACACAGCTATCTGGTATACTTGATTCTGATTGGTCAATTGGCTTTATTTCAGACTCGCACATTCCCCTCATTCAGATGGCAGCCATAGCGTCAAAGATCACTGTACCTGGAGGTCTTGGCACCGAAAAGTCTTACAGCTTCCTATCTGAAATCAACAGGTGCTCTACTGCTTGATTATAAGAACGTTATTCAAACATTTTTTAATTTATAAATGCATAAAATGTACAGCTTAAATGCACTATAACTCACTTTGAGTAAAAGCCAATTGAATTAGGTTTATTTATGTCCAGGCAGATTCAAAGAGAGTGGCTAGTATTGTGTCTTATTTGACAGAGGCCGTTTCAGTGTTGTAACACAGTGTGAGGACAGCCGCAGCTCTCAGATGTTTGCAGCTAAGATAACACCCTACAGACCAGAGCAGAGGCAGCTGGTTCTGAGGGAATATCAACTGCTTCGTCGGCTGAGCCACCCTCACCTCGTTCAGCTGCAGTCAGCCATTCTTACCCCCACCTGCCTGGTTCTTATAGAGGAGCTGTGCTCGGGACGAGAGCTTCTGTATAACCTTGCTGAAAGGTGACAGTATTAAAGATCAGAACTACAGAGCATCTTTTTAACCACTGTGAAAAAGTGACTTCACTGTTTACTCTTGCTTATAGGGATCTATATGCAGAATTGCATGTGACTGACCTGCTGGAGCAGATTCTGAGTGCTGTGGATTATCTGCACAGTCGACACATCGTACACCTGGATCTAAAGTCTGACAACATGCTTGTGACGGGCCGGAAAGTGAAGATTGTGGATTTGGGCTCCGCTCAGCCTTTCACTCCAGGACAAGCTGTGAATATTGAACACATAAAAGAAATGACTGATAGCAAAGGTAATCAGAAAGAAACTGATGCTTTACTTAGTATTCAGTGTGTTCAGTTATTAGATGTGCTTTATATATGGGACTCCAGCCAGTGATGTTATAGAAAACAATGACGTTTATAAAGAATGTTTTCTGTTCTGTTTGTTAGGTTATATTGTCCTTCCTAAAGCTCCTGAAATCTTGGAAGGACAAGGAGTTGGACCGGAGACTGATATCTGGGCTGTTGGTGTTTTGGCTTTTATCATGTAAGTACCTGCCCAGCAAACAGGGAACGTTCTCAGAACATTGACTAATTCTGTAAATGTTCTCCCAGAGTTAACAAATACTGTACATTCATCAGTTTGTCTTTATTTTTTTCACAAACCTGTTGTTTTCCCCACAGGTTGAGTGCAGACAGTCCTTTCCATGCTGATTTAAATTGGGAACGGGATCGCAACATTAAAAAGGGGAAGATCCAGTTTGGTCGCTGTTATCCAGGCCTCTCAGAGGGAGCCATTAATTTCATGAAAAACACCATGACTCACAAAGCCTGGTAAAAGTCCTCAAATGTTTGATTCTTTTCAGTCATTTCAAATGATTTTATGGCAGAAAGGTAATTAAATAAATAATATTTAAAAATTTATGAATTTTTATAGGAAGGCAAAATCACACCTTAGTCAAACGTGACTGTAAAGTAATATGGAAATTACACTAAGGTTTAGGTCATGTGGCTTCCTGTATTATCAGGGCACGTCCAACAGCTGCAGAGTGCCTCCAAAACCCCTGGATACAAGGAGAACGGCTCTCCTCCAAACATGGCGCCTCTGTGGTCTGCTTCTCAACAGATAAGCTGCAGGCCTATCTCAGGGAAAGAGAAGTCAAGCGAGACCATGTCCGCACAAAAACGAAACTGCACCTTTCATAAGAACCTATCTGGAGGCTAAAAAATTTGGTTTGAAACTGTGAAAAAGCTTTTTTTAGTTGTATGCATCATAAAGCACAGCTGATTTTATTTTGCGTGCTGCTCACTGAGATTGGGAAAGAGTATGTTGAACATTGCCTTAGAAATAATTATTATTTCTTTAAATATATAAGATTTACAAGGTATAGTTAGACAACCTGCATGACTAGGGTTTGATTATTGCTTTTATTGCATGTAATTAACAGTAACAAAATCTATTTTACTGTTTTACAATCTGTTTTTAGTGTGACTATATAGTGGGTATTACAGCTCTTGTGCACTGTTTAGATAATGTGATAATACACATTTTCTATTTATTTCCTTTGTTTGTTATTTGTGGTTAGCTGGAATTACTGAAGCGACTGTGATCTTAAATGCAGTTCATGATCTTTCATGTCTATCATTGCTACTGTTTTGATGCTATAGAAAATATATCACAACAGAATGAAGAAGGCATTAGAATTGTTATTGCTTTATGTAGATCTTTCGGTGTTAATAAAGTTTAGTTGCACTGCTGTATAAGGGACTATTCTGTGTTATTTGCATGATTAAATGTGTCCTTGCTCCATTTTTTGGTTCATGATACACCAGTGTTACTTAGAATGATGTTTTTCATTATTTTGGGGTGTATATTTATAAACGTATTTTGGCAGTGATTGTATTTTGTTGCAGTGGGATGGTTTCTTATAATGCATGTATATTTTTCTGTATTATTTTAAAAAATGTCATGCACTTTAAATAAACGTGCATAAAAACTGAGTTTTGTTTTAGGTGGATGCTTGTGGATGCTTGTAGACGTGCATGTTTTTTTTTTCCCGATAGGTGGCGATCATGTACACGATGGTCTTAGGAGGCGTAACAGTATCACACCATCGAAGAGACTTCACCCATTGACGGTCGGTTGTTAGCATTTCAGCTAACGTTATATCGTATTATAGACTAGCACGTATATTTTAGATTAACGGACTGCGTGTATCTTTATCAGGTAGGAACACATTTTACACTTTATATACTTACAGTTGTAAATATAGGTCTGGAGGTTCAATCTGAGCTCCTTATACTCCCTTAGTTTGAAACTCGTTTATTTACACTTATTGTATTTCCACGGTGCAAAATCGTTTTGGTATTAATTTCTTAATTCCCTACTGGTATTATTTATAACAGTGTACAGTTTATTTTGCATTTTATCTACTTAAAAAAACACAGCAAACTGTTTTAACCTGTACGAATTTTGTGTTTGTGGTTATTTTAAATGCTGAATGAACCATTAGGTAGCCGTACACCTGACAACAAAGACAATACTTGTGTATGTTTACCAAACTAACTAACCTGGTCATTATGTTTATTATACTCATTGTAGTATTTGTTTGTCTTTTTGCTCATCATTCTGTTTGATGTATTGGTTACAGCACCATGGCGACCGGTGCTGATGTGAGAGATATACTGGAGTTGACAGGAGGTGACAATGATTCCGGACCCATCAGTAAGAAAGACATTATCAACTCAGACAAGGTAACTTTTCTTAAATGAACACCATCAAACAGTTGCATTCAGTTACAGCATGGTGAAACAAAAGGGTTTATACAATCTTAGGTTATTGATGTTACTCTGGAAAATGCCTTAACATTGAATTATTTAATACAAATATACCTTGTTTTGCATTTTGTTTATTGTTGTAGAAAAAAGCAAAGAAAGTGACTGAGACTTTGACGTTCAAGAGACCAGAAGGAATGCACAGAGAAGTCTATGCCTTGCTGTATTCAGACAAAAAGTATGACCGCTTTTAACGTCTCTGTTTTTATGCTATTTTATATCATTGCCTTCTGACAATTAGGATTCCTGTGTATAACACCAGGTGCTGTTGATTTCCAATGCGACCGGATGCATTATATGCTGTCTGGTTTTGCTTTTATGGAGGCTGTCTTACACTTACACTTCATTTTTTAGTAGAGACGCCCCTCCATTATTGCCAAGCGATACCACGCAGGGATACCGGACAGTCAAGGCAAAACTGGGCTGTAAGAAGGTGCGACCCTGGAAGTGGATGCCGTTTACTAATCCAGCTAGAAAAGATGGAGCCATCTTCCATCACTGGAGACGCGCAGCAGAAGAGGGAAAAGATTATCCGTTTGCTCGCTTTAATAAGGTTAGAAAAAAACAGGACAACGTCGGAGTTAAGGAAA
>JAZGTK010016445.1:0-12733 GCA_036877625.1 Ambastaia sidthimunki
AGATACACTGCACTAATATTTACTCTCTCACCTTCCCCAGAAGGACAGTCATCTTGTGTCTCCAGCGGCCCTTGCTGAGAGACGCCACTTTGATCCACAGGTTAAGCTGAGAGTTATACATCCAGACGTAAGTGCTGTTGATGCGTCCGCCTGTACACAACAAACCACAACAGTAACTAGTGAAGCCCGACGCTGTCAACAACAATTAAACAAACAAGTCTTAAACTTACACTGTACAATCACAACACTTGTTTTTACTTTACATCTGGTGGGCTTGAGGTGTCTTCATACATTCACCAAATATTATGTCGTTGGTTAAAAGTAATTGCAAAATGGCTCAGAAAGGTTTATATAAAATATTATGTGACATATTTGTTTGCAAAAAAGAGTTTCAGGTGTGAATACAGCGTGTCCAAAAACAACCTGGCACCACTTGATTGACTTTTATTAGGAGCTGCTTGTTTTGTGATTTAAACTAGTATTTAAACTAGTCACCCTTCAACAGGTTATTAGTTGTCAGTTTGAGCTGGTTCTCACTGAGGTTTGTTCAGGTCTGTAATCAGTCTCAGCTGTTGCTCTCTCATCACTGTTTGTTGTTATGTTCAGCTCAGATTGATCTTCTCTGCTATTGGCTGCTTATCACCTCAACAGCAGCTTTGAGACAAGCCGAGACAGTTCTTCTCTCCCACACCAGCGACAAACACCTGCAGCACGACCCTCCGCTTTAATTCTGCTTTCAAGTTCAGTTAATGACGGTATCAGAGCTCTTCAAATAGCACAAGGCAATTCCACCTCAGAGAGCCTCATTCTGTACCCTGTGACACTTACACAGCTAACAGGGAACATTCTCATAACATTGCCTAATGTTCTCTCAAAGTTATCAAAAACGTTCTTGCAGTAATGTTATTAGAACTCTTTTAATGTTATATATCATGTTATATATAAATAAATAAATGTTATTCTTGGTTAGTGGAATGTTTTAAAAATGTTTGAATAATGTTCTTAAAATCAAACAGTAACGTTAATACAAAAATAAAAAAATAGATATTTTGAACATTCCTAAAACATTAAAAATAATGAAAATGTTAGGGAAACGTTCTTACAACCTAAAGTTGTAAGCTGGGTAAACACTTGCTACTGTTGGGATTTGACCAAAACGGAAGTTTAAAGAGGAAAAAAGCAGTGGTAGAAAGAAAAAAAGCAACAGCTCTGTAAACAAAACCTGTCAAATCTCTGTAATTAAAGAGGACAGGCTTAAACACAATAAAGCCTGACTTCAGGACTTTATTAAGCCAGACTTACTGGTCTGTCATAAGTATCTCCTGACAAAGACAGTAAGTTCTTTGCAATGTTCATTCAGACTGAAGACCAGACTATCAAGCAGTTAAGACAAAGTCTGTCGCCAGCCGACGCTCTCATGTTGTCACTGAACCCGTTTAAAACAGTTCTTATCAGAAGACACTGTTGCACTGAATCTTTTCTTGATAACCCTGAATGTTTCAGAAGCATTTGGGTAAAGACAGCAAATCAATTTTGACTAATATTTATGGGACATTTATAAACAAGCTACAAAAAGTGTAAAAAAAAATACTTGTTACAATCATAAATGATAATCCTTCATTCATTTGCTGATTTGTTTAATTTTTAATTGTTTAATTTTACCAAAAAGTTATGGATTGCAGCTTTTAAACTACACAAATTGTGAAGGCATCACACACTTGTCACTTGTTTAAAATGGCTTCATCTGTGGGTTAAAAATCTGATGTCATTTATGTCAAGTAAAGGTCCTGCTCTTCACCACAGAAATGAGAAACTGTGAACAGGAAACATCAGATTACTGGATGTTCATTCACAATGTTGTAAAACTGAGCGCCTCTCTGTCACGCCTCATGTCAGGACAGAATGATTAATGGTTTCTCTGACAGTGAGGAAGTCATAAAAACACCCCACACGCCTCCGTCTCTCCTGATCGCTCAAATCCAAGTAAACGTTTCAATGCTCAGTGCTGGAAACTTGTTGATCACCCTCAAAATCCAGCTGGAGATCATGACTTCACAGGCTGAGCACCAACACTCCAAAGCTGAAAGTTTTTCCAAGAATTCCCTGAGTTAATCAAAGACAGCTGAACTAGCCTGCAGCATGTGGCTTACAGTGAGAGACAGATTTAGTAAAAGTCTCTGAACCCAATGCTGGAGGCCATCCAACTGCACGTGACCACAGCTACAGCAACAACACACACGTGTTTATATGCGTGTCAGAGAGAGAAAGAGAGAGACAGAGAAAGGCCTGACACAGGAGAACACAAGTACAAAAACACACAAACGCAAGATGCTCCTCACCCAACCCTCTACTGGGTCAATTCGAGTTTAAAAATGCCAAGCTCTCAGCCAATAGGATGCTGGTGTTCCAATGAGAACCTCTCTTGGCACACTGGTTGGTCACCAGGGCAGATGTTGTTTCCTGTTTTCCTCGGCAGCTGTTGCACAGATTTCCTTACAAACTAGGATTTTTTTTTTAATTCCTAAACTCTGCACTGAGAAGACCAAATTAATTTATCCAGCTTAGTCATGGAGAGATAGTTGTTTAGATAAAACTCAGCAGGAACATCATTTTAAAATGACATCATCAGTAATAGAAAAGCTCTGTAATGTTCTTTTCACTTTAATTTCATGAGACAAGATTTAATCAAGAGAAAGTCAAAGATAAGACTTTAGAGGCATTTGAGGGTCTCACCTGACACAAGGACGTCGTTTCGGAAGGCACACACCGCATACTCAGACTTGGTGTATTCTGGGTGCTTCGCAAGAGCCATCCACTCTCCCGTCACAGGGTCATAACATTCTGTGTATGGCAGATTGAAGCCCCCCACCCGCTCACAGCCCCCCACCACCACGATGACCTCAGAGAATCCTGTGGACCTGCAGACAGAATGAAAACATTAGCGAGAGAGGATGAAGGTGAGAGAGTACAGTGATACAGTACAATGAGTTATTGCATTGATCGCATTATTATATTATAATAATGGGACGGTCGAGAGGCTAGCAATAGCAAGCTAGCTTTAAAAGCATTTGTGCGGATATGTATAGTTAGATTATTTACAGTTTAGGTTTAGTTATACTCAGTTTAAAAGTATATGTAAAGTGTTTATTTAAGAGATGAATGCGTGTGTGTGTGTGTGTGTGTTTGAAACACTACATCGTTTTATCTAATGAAGGAATGTCCACACTTTCACCCCTCCAATGAGAGCAGCAAACTGACTGCAAATAGACATGAAGCCACACACACAGACTTCTAAACACAGACTCAGACTCCATGTTCAGATACTGTGTGTAAGAACAGATCACAGACACTACTGCCAAACACAGACTCCATATTAACATACTGAACCCAAAAATGAATTACATACATCTGACTCCTACAAAAGTACTAAAAACAGTTTCTTTCTCCTGATACAGACGTTACTGTAAGCCGATCCCATCAAACCTATTTTTAATATTATCTATCATAAATATCAAAGCCTCAAGTCTGCTGTGTGAAGACTCATCTGTTGACCAATCATCATTCAGAACCAGGCTGTACCTGCGGGGTCTGGTGCGTGATGACATCATCTCATTTCCGAGCACATGGTACCGACGGGCCTCGTGCAGCAGCTGGTAGCATTCAGGAGATTTCTGGATCAGCTGATCACATTCCACCTGCAGCAGAGAACATGTTTCTCACCATCTTCTCACTTTAACCTTCCTGTGCCAATCAAACACCTGCCCAGAACCTTCACCTGAACCCAGAGATCTTCATCAGTTGCTTCAGGTGTTTGATCAGAAACAGGAACGCTTAACAAGAATATGTTTAACGGCCTTCCTTTTTCCAAAAAAATTAAAAAGAAATATTTTAACTTCTAACCCGTTTTTCTCTTTCCCTTAACAGGTATCACCTCAAACAAGTGTTAAAACTTTGTAACCCTGTAACTTTGTACCACACTTATCATGTTTTGCCTCCCTATGATATATTGCTTCATTGTTTTCCTCACCATGTAAGTTGCTTTGGATAACGTGGCTGCTGACATGTAATATAATGTAATGTACTCACTGTCTGTATGAAGTAGTTTGGGTGCAGGAGAGGTAGACGGACATGCTGGAGCAGGTCTTTCAATATGGGTCTGCGGTCCTCCACGCTGTGGTACACCCATCGCATCACGGCTTCAAACACGACTTCCTCCCGTCCAACGGTCAGCTCGTCGCTAGCTAAATATTCCTCCAGTTCCTCCTTGCGCAGGTCTAGAAACTCTTCATGCTGTGCCACCTCTGGAAAATTCTGCAAGGCGAAGCCACGGCAAAGGCTAGCCAGCTGTTTGAGAGAATGAGCGTCTGCGAAGCGTTGGATCCCAAGACAGTTGCACGGGTTCAGTTGCTCCTCCAGGAATTTTGCGCACGCATCCCGCAGAGTGACGATTTGGAAGAGGCTGGAGGTCTCGAAGAGGAACTGGACGTTGTGCGTGGTGATGCAAGCACGGCCGGTGTAAACGTACTGCAGGAACGTGTCCATGGCATCTGCCTGGATTCCGTTGATCTCTACCAACATCTCACGGCTCTCCCGGTGGTCATTGCAGAACATGGCCCGGAAATAGCTGCTGCACGCCGACAGCACGGCACGGTGACAGGGAAACTCGCGTCCCTGGACGCTGATGATCACGTCTGTAAAGAGACGACTGTCTCTGAATTCGTTGAAGACCTGAAGAATGCTCTCCGCGTGAGAAGAACCTGAGAAGTTGTAAACGTCGCTCAGATTCTTGGAGTCCGTCTCCAAGACTTTACGTTTGATTGCTGGAGGTTCTGGTACATTGCCAGAGTTTTCATGATTCACACGGCGACCCAGAATGAGCACCATGCCTTTATCTGACAAGAGACCTTCACTGACCAGCAACACAATAGATGCCTTCAGAAAAATGATCAGCTACATCAACACCTGTAAAGAAACAGCAGTTACAATCAACACACATATTTCTCAGGAAAATTCCCTCCTGCTGCTGAGCGTTTAGCTCCAGCTCTGCCTCAGCACACACCAGGAATTATATGAAAAGATTCAGAGCTGTTATCTTGGTACTTAGAATTAAATGAGCATTTTTCTTGCTGCTGTGTCTCTAAGAAAAGCCACCTGCACGTTACAGCATCACACTGAGGCTGAAACGCACCACAAACACAATTAAAAATGAACCTAACACTCTTTCCTAACATTGAAATGCTTCGGAAAGAATTACAGACTGTCAGATTCTAAACACAGCCAGGACAAGCACAAGATCTTTGATAACTGAGTACAAATTTGACTAAAACTTAAATATGTTATTAATAAATCCTGTCACGAGGTTCATGATAACACCAATTCAATAAAATTCAACAGAAAGTCTTCCTGTAGCTACACTGGTAGAGCTTAGTGTTCGCAGCACAAAGGCTGTGGGTTTGATTCTGAGAAAACACACATACTCATCAATGTATAACTTAAATGCACTATAAATTGCTTTGGGTTACAGCATTCACCAAATGCACACATGTTCTGTGTATCTGGCAGAACCCTTTTATCCAAAATCACTATTTTATATTATATACAGGAAAATACAGTACAATACAATTCAAAACTGTGTTTGAAACTGCAGGGCAAACTGTTGCTCAATCATCACAGAAAAGAGAAAAAGTCTGAGTTAAGCACTAGAGCACACAGAAAACCTCAAAACATGTGACCCGGCATTCCTCAAGACAATATGGAAGCTGAGATTATAGGAACGTGGGCGGTTGCTCAATATTTCCTCCACAGCTAAAACAGTTTGAAAGCAAAACATGCCCCATGCAGATGCAAATGATGACATCAGAGGAATTAGATCAATTGTGTAATTTTACATACAAACATGTCAAATAATCTGTAGGAGATGTTTAGTGTGTACAGAGACTGTTGATTCTGAATATATTTACATGTGTCTCAAAACTTTCCATTACCTCCCTACATGATATGAACATATACATGCATATAGTATATACATGCATGTGTATACATACACACACACACACACACACACACACACACACACACACACACACACACACACACATATATATATATATTACATACGCACACACACAATATGCTTTAACTATAGAAATCAAGTACAATTTCTGTATTGAGATTTTACAAGAGGTGAAAATGAGCCTGAACTTCTTGCTGGACGGATGATTTAAGACTGTCTCAGGCGTACATGACAGCCAGTCTATACTGCCGTAAACAAACAGATATAATCTATATATTTATAAACTCTTTATAAATATACATATTATATTTATATATAAATAAACGCAGTAGGTGTTATCATAGGATCACATGACACTAAAGTGCTGATCTCGATTATTTAGGTTGTGCAGGAAAAGATAAGAGATTTTTACCTTATCTCCAGGAGATACAACTTTCCCTTAAAACAACAGCCAGAATTAAATCTTCTCAAACGTTAAGGTGATAAAATAAATGCCTTTGATTATTGAAAAGACATGATGAGAGTGGAGAGTTTTCTTTGTGTACGTCTGTCTCTCAGTCACTCACAGCGCGTTTTGACACAGAGAGCGCATGCGCAGCTGTATTCACTGTCAGCTGAGCGCCGCAGTGTTCATGGGAAATGCAGTTCTATCGATCCTAATCACAGTCCGTCAAAACAACCAACAACATCATCTCCCACAATTCTTAGCGGGAGAGTTTCCATGCGGCTGCCCGTTATTTGCAAACAAAAACCCCAACAGCTGAGAAACTAGAAAAAATGGACCCGTTTCTAAAAGTTGTGTAATGTTGTTTTGACAAGCTTAGCGTTCTCGAAATGTCATTTAAACTATACTAAACCCCCTGATGCAAATATACATGTTGCTTACAATAAAACAAAATAAAGTGTAAATTAAGAGTAAAAAAAGTTATTCTTTGTATTATTTAGGTGTGAATTGTATTTTACTTTTTAGGATTGTAATGTGTTGTGTTATCTGACATAATATAATAACGTGTACTTCTCTCGACAGTTTGGGTTTATGGGTAAGAAAACGTGTCGTTTTCTTGAAACTGAAGCTAAATCGCAGCGCAACTGTTATATGAATGTTCATCATATTTTAAATAGTTATTTAAAGTAAGAGACAGTGAGAAGTTGCATTATATAATATTGGTATTTTTCAAACCTCGTCACAAAAGCGTGAATCGCGCCATCTCGCGGTAAGTGTCATCAGCAGCTTTCACATACAACACAAACCATCTCATGAGAGAAAGCATTATAAACTCTTTCATTTCCCGGCCAGCTGTTGTTTTTAATGTAAAAATATACTATGCTATCAGTTTCCAACAGAATAATAACTTCATAGTTACTGTTTTCATAATTAAACTGTGTTTATTAGCCAACACTGTCAGCAGTAACAAGCAATAACAACTGAATGATACACTGTTTGATTGACAGGACTAACATGGTGAATTTAAGCACTTACAAAAAACAAATCGTAACATGGATCTAACATGTTTCTACATTTTGGGCATCATGGTATTTTTGGATGTACGTTTGTTTACTATGCAAATACCATGGTATGTGAATTTCAGTCCATGTGACAGCATTAATGTGTTGTCGTGGCAACCTGTACCCTTGTGTAAGGCAGTAAATGAAAATTAGCTGATAAAAGTGTTTCTGTTTTTCTGACACAAGGAATATGGATTGTAATCATTTACCTTTTTGGAAGCTTTTTTATTGATATAGAGAGTTTAGAGAGTTTTCTCTTTTTTAACAAAATAAAATACAGCACCTACTACATCATAATTAACAATTGCAACAACTCGTAAACATTTAACTGAGTAGTATAAATGTTATTAAGCTAACCCTTTTTATTTTCTCACAAACCTTTAAACTTACTAGTTTTACTTCCTAAAACCGAAACCCCAGCAGAGTGTGATTAGAACTAGTTAACTGAATGTTTAATCTTAAGAAATTGCTGAAGAAAAGAAAGAAAAGCAAAAAATTGTATAAACTCGAAGGGAGCATAAAGACGAAATCAGGTGGAGATAATGGATGAGAAACATTTCTGTAGCATCACACACCAGAACTCTGAGTACTCTGAGATAACAAACTCTGAGACATGCAGTGGATCATTCACAAAATGTGCAAAGCAGATATAAGAAAACAAATGCTCTGACTTTCCTTCCATCAGAGTTTCCATCTTTTGGCATGTGTTTGTGAGTCCAATCCTGGGCAGAAAAATATACACATACAGATAAAGATGTGTTTCCTTCCTAGGAATTCTGGTAAGTGATTTAAAGGCAAACAGTGCAGATGTTGACAGACAAAATAGGTAAATATCAGTTCACAGCTAAATGATACAGAATGACACACACAACCAAACCAGAAATTTTCTCCAGCTTCAGTCACATTCTAGGTAGAGACGTAAGCCTCAGGAGTCATTCAAAACACAGATGTGTCCTGTACTAGTAAACAACACGATACAGCTCATGTTGCAGAGTGACATCAGTCTCACGTCCTCTCCTCTACAACACCCTGACCTGACCGAGACGTCTTCTTCCAGACCTGCTGAAGAGTTTTGTAAATCTCCCGGTATCGTAGGATGAACAGGTAAGGTGTGCAAAAGCGTGGCAGCAACATTAGCAAACACATGTTCGCCAAGTGAATCCACACCGCCGCCTCGCTCAAGGTTACATCTCTCCTAAAAAGAGCCAATTCGACCGCAAAGGCCAGCGCCGGAGTGAAATACAGCGTGAGCAACAGAGCGTGAACCAAAATGGTCATACGTGCTCTGGAGTAGCGATTACACCATATCCCAGAAGTCTTGGTGATGTTGTAGAGCTGAATGTAACAGTAAACAATGAGTGCCGTGCAGAAACTGATGGCAACGATGACGTACATATGAAAGCTGACCGTTTTTATCTGATTCAACGAGTACAGTGCAATCAGCAACATACACACCGGACGCTGCAGTTCTTGCAGTTGTTCCCTTGTTATCATGGCCTCAGACATCACCAGGAGAGAGACTGGGCACACAGAGGCCAGCACCCACAGCATCACGATTATCCTCCTGGCTCTGGATGGCGAGAGAATCTTGTTGTAGCGCAGCGGCCAGCGTATCGCCACGTATGTGTCAGCAACCATCAGTGTGATGGTGAGTATGGAGCAGCTGTACGTTATTGTTGTGCCTAACATCAGGAACTCACACAGCATGTGGGACATGAACTTGCCCATCGTGTTGCAGGAGACGACCGCGAGGTTGATGATGAGAAAGAGCATGTCAGCCAGGAGCGTGTTGGCGAGGAGCAGATATCGGGTCTCCTGACGTAGTGCAGAGAAGCACAGGATGCAGAAGAACAGCACGGGGTTGACCAGCAGAGTGATGGAGGTCATCAGAACCGTGGGGATGAGGAACAGATCCATGTGTCTGCCCTTCATGATGGTGTGCCACTCTATAGAGATGTTGACAATGAGAGATTGATTCATATTTAGGATGAAGCTGAGATCACTCCTGAAAACTCCAACACAACACAGCTCTTCTCTGGGTTGACACTGGAACAGCAGAGCACAGGAATCACTTCTTTACCTACATAAACCAAAACAGAGAGAAACAAACCTCACTTGACATACATGATTCATGTCTGCTATCATCCAACTTCCATCTGACTAATGCAGTCCCAGAACAATACCTCCTAACTCCAGGCGTTCCACACGATCACAGGGCACTAGCACTCTTCAGTCGCTCCATGGTAACAGAGCGTTGGGTGTAAATTGTGCTGACCATTCAAATAAACTCACACTAACACTGTTATTACCTCAACGCTCCTCCACCTCATAACCAGGAAACAAAGCATTAAATAAGATGGATGGTTAGACAAATACTGTGGACAGTCACAATAAAAATATACTAGTGATTTGCATACATTGTATTTGCATAAGATATCAGGTATAAAACATAAATATATTTATAAAACAACTAAAAACTGGGATTCTGTTAAACTGAAGAATTTATTTTTTATTTTGAAAAGAAATATAACCAAGGGTATAGAATGTCTCTTCATTTTTTTGTCCCTCTTGTAGCCAGTCTTCCAGTTATACCTTCTCTTGTGCTTTTCTTTATCATCATAGTCATCCTTATCTAACTCCTCTTCCTCATCACAGCTGAACTCCACCTCCTGCTCTCCCTCCATCAATTTACATAACACATGACGACATGCCTCAGGTAGATTTCTTCAGAGTCTCAGAGGAAGTCTATGCTTGATGGGTTAAAGATGAGCTTTTGGAAACCAGTATTGACACCACAGCTCGGACAGCCTCTCGAAACAGAAATATGCATACTGCAGAGGTAAAAAATGTGTGACAGTTTTTACAAAACTCCATGGGCAGTGTGGTATCAAAATCGGACTTCCCGTGAAATTACAACTCCCCTGTTTCTCTCTTGTATGGTTAGAATTAGGTATGGGGTTGGGCCTTACAGATAATAACCAATCAGGTAGCAGTCTCCTCAGTGCATGAACCAATCAGAAGCAGTGGAGTCATAATCTCACAGGGAGTCGATTTTCGGTGTCTATTAGTGTATCATCTAAAAGCTGCTACCATTCATATCTTTCATAAATTCTATGAAATCAATAAGCATGACATCACCTTCAACCAATCCCATTTCCCTGAGATGATCAATGTGCTTCTGTAGCTCCGCCCTTTGAGTGAAAGCAGTTCTGAACACTTCTGAGAATGCTGGAGGGGTTTAAACCCATGGCTCAACACGCTCAGCCTGAGGTTCAGAAAAGCCCATTTGGAGCAGAGATGCACTGTTGGCTGGGCTCTGGGGCTCTCGATGGGGCTCCAGAAGGACATGTGACCTCAAACAGTCCCTCACACTGTCTTAGACACAGAGGGAGGAAAATGCGGTTCAGTTCAGTCTACAGCAGTAAAAACAATCAATGTCAATGTGAAAGATAAAAGTATGATTACCAGGTGACACGTTACGATAAACAGAATTAACTCATCATTACAGGATAAACTGACCATACATGCTCATGCGATGGCTTTGCACGTTTTTGCTTAAGTTGTTGCTCTGATCACAGCCAGAGCAAACAGCCGCGACCTGTTTTTGTTTGCACCTCTGTGTTTTTGTCTATTCTTTGTCGAGTTCAAACTGATTTGTATATACGTCACGGCTCAACATACCAACCATGAAGTCAAGATAAAATGCAAATTATTTACTGTAAACAACAGCATATTGACTTTCTGTTTGTCTTTATGTCTTAAAGCCAGACAGATGAAGCCAAAGGCCCAATTATTAAATAAGACCAAATAATCTGTTAATATTTACAACATTTAATTAAGGAAGTAATTTACATGTATTGTAATTTATAGATACAGACATATCTGCCTGTCTGTCTATTTATCAAAGAAACAGGTGATAGAGAGAGAGACAGAGAGACAGGCAGAGAGAGAGAGAAAGAGAGAATTCAATGACAGAAAGTTTTATTAATTGTGACCCCGTAAATGACCAATGAATAATCATGAAGCAATTTTAGTTTTGAACAAGGAAATGTTGTATTAAAATGATACGGCATGCTGTGGAGATACCTGAGTAAGAGCAACAGCAATACAGCTGTCTGCAGCTGTTTGAGTCATAATCTTTGGTGGTCAATCATAATAAATAGTTTCAGTATTGTGGAGAGGAGACGCACGGACGCGCACACGCGTTGCCATAGCAGCGGACGTACAGTAGTGACGCAGCCAGATGCACGCGCGCGGTCCTACACAACAACACGCGTCTCCGTTCCTCGCGCTCGGTATGGCGGACGGCGAGCGCTCCCCGTTGCTTTCGGATCTTGGTGACGGAGCTCTCGGCACCGGTAACGGCGGCTCGTCTCCGGGAGCGGCTCCACGCGGCGCACCGAACAAACCGCAGAGTGAGTATCGAGCGCGGAGCGTTTGCGCGCTGTCACGAGCCCCGCGCGCGCACGGCTGTGCGCTTGCGGTCACTTTATTTTCTGTGTTTTGGATGTGAAGGGATGAGGGAGGCTGTGCGCGTGCGTGATGTAACGCAGTTCTGCAGCGTGTCATCTCGTAACCAGTGCAGTTTGATCTTATTGTCATTTATCAGAGACTGATGAATGAACATTCAGTGTGCTGTTACTGTCCGTTCCTGTCCTTCAACATGATCGTATTGTGAAGAAGAGTCACGCGAGTACGACTGTACACTAGCTTTCATTGTCTGCGTTTATTTTGGCAGAACATTGTAAATCAGCGTCTCTGTGCTTTACGCTGTAATCTGCCATAGCTGCTAACGCGATTGACACACTGCCAGGCCAATCAGAAAGCCACAAATTATTGGATGAGACGTACGCAGCCAATCATTGCACGCAGTGGGCGTGGTCGGCTGTAAATGACTTGTAATTGTTTTTGGGTTGGTGATGTGAATGGCATTTTGTTAACAGTGTTTTAACTGCTTTGATTTATCAAATCGTCTTTATTGACCTTCTATGGATGCTGTAGTTTTCATAGTAAGACAATTTTCATTCTCAACCCCTAAACAGACTTGTTACTATTATCAGCTTTAGTGTATTTATAACTTTTAAGTAGTGCTGATTACTTTAAATGTCCTTATAGGTTGGTTTTTGATTTTGTCCTTTACAAGCATAGCAGACCTACACACACACACACACTCACACACACACACACTCACACACTCACTCACTCACTCACACA
>JAZGTK010016446.1:0-12733 GCA_036877625.1 Ambastaia sidthimunki
GAGGTATGGCATCGAGACGCAGTGTCTTGTTCCCTTCAGGGAACCAGGGTTACATATGTAACCTGAGACGTTCCCTTTCAGAAACTCAAGCTGCGTCAAAACGCTATGGGAACGAGATGCCAACTCCGCCATATTGAAGGAACCCATGCCCTGTGTTGCTATGGCACTAAGGCAAAAGGACAGAGGAACTAGGAGTGGCCTGGATGGACATCTAGGCCACAGAATCTAACAAAGGTCAGAGGAGTGGACCATCCGGCAGCATCGCAGATGTCCTGTATTGGGACACCTTCAGCAAAGGCCTTAGAGGCCGCCATACCTCGGGTGGAATGGGCTCTGGTCCCCAAAGGAGAGGGGAATCCAGAGGCTTCATAGGAGATGCAAATAGCATCGGCCATCCAACGGCTAAGCGTTTGCTTTGAAGCAGGTTGACCCCTCTTGTGTGGGCCAAAACAGACCAAAAAGTTGGTCAGATCTTCTCCACAGGGCAGCTCTGTGGGCATATGTCTGCAGTGCTCGCACTAGACACACGCAGTTAAGCTTCTCCTGGTCTTTGTCCCTGAAGGGAGGAGGACAGAAGGCCTGGAGCATGACCGGCCGTAGAGTCAAGGTGGGCACTTTGACAACATAACCCGCTTGGGTAGAGAAATGCTTTGACCAAGCCAGGCGCAAAGTCTAAATAAGTAGGGGCTACAGTGTAGGTGACCAGCTCTCCTCAGACAGGTGATGGCTAGTAGAAAGGCCACCTTAGCCAACAAATGTAGATCAGAGATCTCTTCACTGGGCTCTTCACAAGGGGGAGCACAGAGAGCCTCTAAAACTACGGCCAAGTCCCACGGGGGGACTCGAGATCGCACTCTGGGCCTCAGCGCACCACGGAGGAAACGAGTAATAAAGGGATGTCTACCCACTGAACAACCACCTATAGGGATGTGGTAAGCAGAAAGTGCTGCCACATAAACTTTCAAGGTGGAGTAGGCCAATCCTGCAGAGAGACGTGCCTGCAAGAACTCCAGCACTGTACCAACTGGGCAGTTAACTGGGTCAAGCTGGCGGTCTCTGCACCATGAAGTGAAGAGTTTCCACTTCAGGGAATACAGTTTCCTCGTAGAGGGAACTCTGGATTGCAAAATGGTCTCATCAACCTCAGTTGAGAGACCGGAAGCTATGAGTTGTGCCCCCTCAGGGACCATACCCACAGGTTCCTCAGCTCTGGGCGGGGGTGCACAATGGCGCCCCCTGCCTGAGATAGAAGATCCCCCCTCAAGGGGATCCTCCAGGGAGAGCCGTCTAGGAGAGTTACGAGATCCGAGAACCATACTCAGCTTGGCCAGTACGGGGCTACTAAGAGCACAGATACCGCGTCCTGGCGTATTCTTTCCAGAACTCCTGGAAGCAGAGCGATCGGAGGGAAAGCGTACAGACATAGCCTCGGCCATGTCTGAACCATGGCATTCAGTTCCAGAGGAGCTGGATGAACTATAGAGAACCAGAGAGGACATTGCGCTGTCTCTTGAGAGGCGAAGAGGTCCACTTGGGCTTGCCCAAAAATCCTCCAAATATGATTCACCACATCGGGGTGAAGTCTCCATTCCCCAGGCCTCGGCCCCTGCCTTGACAGGATGTCTGCTCCCACATTGCATTGGCCTAGGATATAGGCTGCTCTCAGCGAGCATAGCCTTCCCTGAGACCACACCAGGATCTGGTGTGCCAACCTGTATAGGGGGCGCAACCGCAGACCTCCTTGGTGGTTGATATATGCTATCACGGCTGTGTTGTTGGTGCACACCAACACGTGGCGGTTTCTCAGTTCTGGGAGGAAATGTTTTAGAGCCTGAAAAACTGCTAGCATTATTCGGCAGTTGATGTGCCAAGTAAGATGGCGACCTTTCCACAGACCACGGGCTGTGAGGGACCCCCAACCAGTGAGGGACGCATCTGTCGCTAGCATAACACGGCGACCGAAAGCTCCCAACACTGGACCCTGAGAGAGGAACCAAGGTTTCCTCCACATGTCTAAGGCACGGATACACCGTCTCGTGACCTTGATCATGCAGAACGGATTTCCCCTCGGGGAAAACTCCTTGGTCTTGAGCCCCAGCTCTTTCATGTGGGCGAGAACGTCATCTTATTGTCGAATCGCCACCTGCTCCGAAGGAGCCAAAATCAACCAATCGTCAATATAATTTAGAATACGGATGCCCTGTAGCCGCAATGGGGCCAGGGCTGCATCCACGCATTTGGTGAAAGTGTGGGGGGAGAGAGCAAGGCCGAAAGGAAGTACTCAAAATTGGTAAGCTTCACCCCTGAAAACAAACCTCATGAACTTCCTGTGTTGAGGAAGGATGGGAATATGGAATGTGCCGTCTTTTAGATGGTGACAAACCAGTCCTCCGACCTGATTTGGGATATAACCTGCTTCACCTTAAGCATCTTGAACTTCAGTTGTTTGACTAAGCGGTTTAAGAGCCTTAAGTCCAAAATGGGACGCGGTCCCCCACCCTTTTTGGGAACTATGAAGTAGCGGCTGTACAGCCCTGACTCCCTGAGCTGAGGAGGGACCACCTCGATGGCCTCCTTCCTCAAAAGATTATCTACTTCTTTAGTGACGTTTCAGGGGATACCCGGAACTTAGGGAAATGCTCAGAAGTGACGAGAGGAGTTGAGAAAAGCAATCTGTGTTCATTTCCAGTGAATTTAGTACAATTTTAATAGTCATTTAAATACCTTTACTCAATTATCTGGACTACGAAACTTTGGGAGATTATTTTTGAATGTCTGTTCTTTAAAATTAGCTAAAAAAAGAAAAATTTATTTTTTCATTGTTTTTTCACATTATCGGCCCGTATCTTAAAATGGAACGTTGCGACTTCCAACTCATTTTGCCAGAACGGGTCACATATGTTTAGTGTAGCCTTTTCTGCCAGCACTGAGGGTTTTTACATGTGATAAATGCAGGGAAGCAGTTAGGCTAATGGAGATGATAGAGACAAGTATCCAAACTTTACCTGAGGATAGTAAGAGTAATAGGGCTTTAGAGCAGAATTTGAATGCAACTAGGTCCATACATTGTTTGGTTCAGGTTACAGGTTAGCAGGGAAATTTTGTGACTGTGAGACGGCTAGCCAACAGACAAAACACAGCTCTTCTGTTCCGATTACAGTTTCAAACAGTTTCTCCCCATTCGGGGCGCACCCACTGAGACACCTGTTAAAAGTGCCCTAGTTATCAGAGATTCTATTGCACAAGACGTGAAAATAAAGGCACCAGCCACCATAGTCAAATGTTTACCTGGAGCCAGAATGCCAGACATCAAAGCAAATTTAAACGTGCTGGCTTAAAATTAGTAAGATTATCAGTTTGAATCCAGATTGAAGACTCAACACATGCGAACAGCTGTTAGCGTTTTCCAAAACAACGCTTCTTTCTGGAGACAGGCATAAGGTCCCAGCAGGGGGGACCGGGATAGCAGTTTAATGTGCTTTTTTATGGAAACTTGGCTGCATACGGACTTCCCTGATCATAGTGCCCCTGTTCATGGCTTTAAGCTTATTCAGGCGGACAGAGATTCGTTGCTCAGCGGTAAAAGGAAAGGAGGAGGGATTGCTGTTTTCGTTAATGAAAGGTGGTGCAATTCTGGGCATGTTACCATGAGGGAACGTCTCTGCACCCCAGACATTGAACTTTTAGCCGTGAGTATGCAACCGTATTATTTACCATGTGAATTCTCCTGCGCCATGATAATCTATGTTTACATCCTGCCGTCAGCTGATCAGACAGCAGCGTGCAATGCCATACACAGCACTGTTGCTAGGCTACAGTGTCAACATTTGAGGCATTTGTGACCATAACCGGAGATTTTAACCATGTAAATCTGGATTCTATTTTCTCAAACTTTTACCAGTTTGTTGACTGTTTCACGTGGAAAAATAGAACATTGGACTGTCTGTATGCAAATGTCGGAGAGGCTTACAGAGCCACTGCACTACCCCCACTCAGTAATTTAGATTGTCTTTTTAACACCTCACTATGTTCCTGCAGTTTAAAGGCAGCCTGTATCCACAAGGACAGTGAGGGGATGGACACAGGAAGCTAGTGAGACCTTGCAAGACAGCTTCAAGACCACAGACTGGAATGTGCTTTGTGAATCACATAGAGATGACAATAATGGTATCACTGACTGTGTCAAGAGATTTATTTGTCACATACTAGTTATACAGATTGCAACAAGTAGTGAAATGTGCATCCAAACACTCAGTCATACTGTGCAGATAAATAATAGGATAAAAAAGAGAAAATAAGCAAAATTTAAAGTAAAAAATAATAATATAAAAATACATTTCTGTAATAGCAGCTGGTTAATTTACAGAATGAGTGAATTGAGTTGGATGAGTTGTGTGGTGTGCATATAGTGCAGTGAAGTGGTTATGGCTGTATGCCAGAGTCACTTAATGTAGTGTATATGTTTGTCCTTGTTTAAGTGTCTGATGGCCTGTGGAAAGAAGCTCCTCCTGAGTCTCTCCGTTTTAGCCATCAGAAAACGGAAGCGTCTCCCTGAGTGAAGCAGTGTGAATAGTCTGTGTCCAGGATGAGTGGAGCCTTGGGGATCTTGGTAGCCCTAGCTTTGCATTGCCTGTTGTATATTTGATCCAAAGAAGGGAGATCCGTTCTGGAGATTCGCTCTGCTGAGCCCACCACTCTCTGGAGAGCTTTGCTGTCTTTGACTGATATGTTTCCATACCATGATGAGATGCACTGAGTCAATATGCTTTCTACAGCCCCAGTGTAGAAAGTTTTCAGGATACTTGTGGAAACTCAGAATTTCCTTAGTAATCTCAAATGGTACAGTCTCTGTCTGGCTTTTTTGATTATGGTATGGATGTGATTGGACCATGTTAAATCCTCAGAGATGTTTACACTGAGGTATTTGTAGCTGCTCACTCTTTCCACTGGGGTCCCGTTGATGGTGATTGGAGAGGTAGACAGTTATCTTGGCACCATGATGTTAACCTCTTCACTTCATCAAGGTAGGCAGCCTCATCATTGTTGGAGATGAGGCCCATCACCACTGTATCATCTGCGAACTTAATGATAGATGTGGAATTGTGAGCAGCCGCACAGTCGTATGTGTATAGAGAGTAGAGCAGGGGACTTAGAACGCAGCCTTGTGGGGCTCCTGTGCTCAGGGTGTTGATGTTGGAGGTGGTCTGGCCCACCCTTACTACCTGAGGTCCGCCCAACAGGAAGTCCAAAACCCAATCACAGACTATACAAACTTTTGCCACAATACCATCATCCCTACTCAAACCATACACTGTTATCTGAACAATAAACCGTGGATCACCAGTGACCCGAATAATCTGTTGAACAAGAAGAACTAAAAAGGATTCAGCAGCAACTAAAAATGAAACTAAGGGAGTGTAAAGAATTGTGCCGGCAGAAGCTGGAGAGGAAACTTCAAGAATAACAAAATAACATCAAGGACGGGTGGATGGGCATGAAGCAGATTCCAGGCTTCAGCATGAAAGACTGCCAGCAGGGGGGCAGCTTGGACAGTGCCAATGAACTGAATGGAAGTCCTGTCACCCTTGGAGACACCAAATAGACATCTACAGCAACACCACACCCTGCTGAGTACACCTGACCACAACCCCCCACTGCCTTCCTCAACCTGACCGACCACATCCTCTCACTTGACTGTGACGACCAACCAGGTGAGAAGACAGCTAGAGGGACTTGATCAAGGCAAGGCTGCAGGCCCTGATGGTATTAGTCCCATGGTTCCCAAGTCCTGTACTACTCAGCTGTCTGGTATCCCGAAGCACATCTAAAATCTAAGTCTGATGCAGGAAAGAGTACTGTTGCTATGGAAAACAGCTTGTCTAGTACTGATACATAAGAAAGCCACCTTGTTGTCTGTGTTACTGTCTTGTGTTGTCTGTTTGCACTTTGTGCACTTTATGCATACAGAGTTTTGTTTTGTATTGAACTGTGTATTGGTCTGCGTTACTGTCTTGTGCTGTCTTTTTGCACTTTGTGCACTTTATGTATATAGAGTTTTTTGTATATACCATACTAGTTTTGTGTTGTCCTATGTTGTACTGTAGCACCTTGGTCCTGGAGAAACTTTGTTTTGTTTCACTATGTACTTGTATGACAATAATGACAATAAACTCCACTTTGACTTTTTGACTGACTCATCTGGCCTCAGTAACTTCAGACCGGTTGACCTGATGTCACATGTCATGAAAGTGTTGGAGAGACAAGTTTTATCTGGTGCCACAGGTGAAACCTGCACTGGACCCACTCCAGTTTGCTTACCAGCCTCATGTGGGTGTGGATAATGCGGTTATCTATCTGCTGCAGCATACTCAGTACCAACCTGGATGGAAGTGGTTTTACTGTGAGGATCATGTTTTTTTATTTTTCCAGTGCCTTCAACACCATCCAACCATTCATGCTGAGTGAGAAGCTGCTCAAAATGGGTGTCAGCACATCCACCATCTCCTGGATTGCTGACTACCTGTCAGACAGGCCCCAGTTTATGCGATTGGGGGCCTCTGTCTGACACGGTGGTCAGTAACAGAGGAGCACCTCAGGGGACTGTCCTGTCTCTATTTTTGTACACCTCAGACCTTCAGTACAACTCTGAATCATGCCACCTGCAGAAGTTTTCTGACGACTCTGAAGTAGTGGGGTGTATTAGGGATGGGCAGGAGTCTGAGTACAGGGGACTACTGGATAACTTTGTGGACTGGTGCACTAAGTATGACCTACTCCTAAATGTGACAAAGACAAAATTCTGTTTTACTTACAAAGTGCTACTGCTTACTTATAAAACCTTAGCTCCTATAGGTTAGCTCCTATACTTAACGATCTTTTCTCGCGCTACAAACCAACACACTCTTTATGCTCACAAAACTCTGGACTTATGGTTGTACTTAGAATCACAAAGTCCACTAAAGCATTTTCACATTTGGCTCCTTAACCCTCCTTAACCCCTAGTCTCCCTGATGCTGTTCAGGGGTTATTGACAATGTACATTCTGTGACATTTCTGTAAAGCAGCTTTAAACAATATGTATTGTAAAAAGCGTTTACAAATAAATATGAATTGAATTAAAGTTTGTTCATATCATCAGCTTCGGTAACCGTGATGCTTACTGTGTTCTCTAATACACTTACACTATATAAACTGATTAAATGAAGTGAGCAATCTAAAAGTTTGTACCTCTTCTCTAGGCTGCGGTGTTGCACCTCTAGGCACTTGTGGCCGCTCTTCAGCTCTCTGTGTTTGCCAATGAGGTCCTCGTATTCTGAGGCCTGGCGCTCATGAAGGGCAGAGAGTTTCTCTTGGTCATGCAGTAGCAGATCGTAGAGCATGCGGAGTTCCTCTCTTTCTCGACTTGCTGCGTCTCTCTCGCTCTCTGTATTGGACTGCTGCACCTGCAGCTGAGCATTCTGGGACATGAGTGCAGAACTCTGAGAGCTCATAGTGGAATTTTCCACCTGTCGGCACAAAACAAAAGATCTTTTATCTAAACCAGACTGACATTGAATAATGCTTCTGTACGAGACTGCCAGCATATCTATCAGAGGATTAAAACAGTTTTACAATCAAAAATCTTTGTTCATTAATGGGGACCAACGGTCATGCTCTGATGTAAGATCCAGCTGACCCTGATTTGAGTCCCTCAAAGAGATATTACTTCATTCATGATGTGACAGTGTGTGGTGTATAGTTCAGGAGGAGAGAGGCTGGGACCTGAAGGTTGGCATTCTGTGTTTGGAGGGTGGTGTTGTTCTCCTGGAGCGATGCTGTCTGTCGCTGCAGGGCTAATATCTGAGCCTGGAGGTTAAAGCTCTGAGACTCCAGCTGCTTGACCTGCGTCCTCAGAGCCTGTTTCTCTGCCTGAAGAGTGGCATTCTGGACAAACACAGAGCAGATTAATGTAACACACAGTTCAAACTTTGCTGCTATCTGATAGATCATTTCATCACTGGAGGAATTGGCTGTGTGATTAGTGGTGGGGGAATCATATAAAGAGGAATTGTACTGGTAAATCAAAGATTCTGTTCAGTTCTGTCCTGCTCTATTTTGAAGATACTGTTCTGTTTTGACAAAGAAAAGTTAAAAATGAAATTTTTGAAGGTAAAAACAGACAAATTGATCACAGTAACATCAACCTTGCGCCAGGACTCAACTACAGTATTTATCTTCACTCCTATTGGTAGTTGTTGCATCACTAGCTGCTCTTTATCATTAACTTTTCTCAATATGTCGTACGCTCACATTGCATCGCCACAAACTGCATTGTTAGAAATCACTAACTGTTCCTGAAATGAATTGACTTTGTTACAGTGAAGCGCTGTGTGTGAAAACCTCTTTAGAATCATCAGTGAAACATCTCAAGTTCATACATACGTTTCTTTCCACTTCAATGAGTCGATCTTGGAGCTTCAGCAGCTCCCGCATGGCCTCCTGACTCTCTTTCTCCCATTTACTGACACTCTGTATGTCCTCCTGTCCTTTAGGGGGTGAGCTCTGAGCCATATACTCCTCCTCCTGATGCTGGCGCAACGCCTCATAATTCTTCTTTACCTGCCCACGTTATCAAAATAAAGGATTTAAAATGTACTGAATACTGCAGCCAAATGAACAAACTCAAACACAAATTTTGATGTTACCGTTTTGAGCTCCTGTAGTAACTGCTGGTTGAGATTGGAGGACTCCTGCAGTCGGGCTTCTAAAGTGGAAATCTTCTCCATTTTGACCACCAGAGAAGATTTCATCGTAGACTCCTGTTTAGACTCTAGAAGCTTAACCCTGACAGACAGAAAACATTGATAAAGCCACAGTTTATCTTCTTTATTACATTTATTTCATTTTACTGCAGCAGTAAAATGATGGTGGAATTGTGGACTATTATACATGCTAATACATAAATAACCTGTCATCAGAGCTCTCCTTGTCAGCCAGAAGACCTTCTTTATTGAGACCAATCTTCTCAAGCTCATGGGTCAGCCTCTCCAAGTCATTATTAATCTGCTGAGTTTTTAATTTCTCATTCACCAGCTCCTGCAGTACCAAACACCACATTAAAAAACATCTGCAAAAACAATCCAAAACAAACCTATTCATATTTGTCCTGCACTTTTACCTCTCTCAAAGTGACCAGCATTTTCTTGTCAATGGTTGTTTGCTTGACCAGTTCTTTATTGTCTTTCTCCAAGTCTTTTATGTGACTGCATGTCTCTTTGAGAGAGTTCAATTCCTTGCGGAGAGCACGATTCTCCTTTTCTAGATTAGAGATCCGTAGATTGTCTTCATCTAATTTAGAGTCTTTAATTTCAGCCTGGTGTCGTAGGCGCTTGTTCTCCTTCTCCAGCTGTTTCTTGTCTTTCTCCAGTTGAGTGTTCTCCTGCTCTAGAACCCTGTGCTCCTGTGCCAGCTGCTCCAGACCTTTGCTGGAGATCTTCAGCTCTTCAAAGCTCTTTTCCAGGTTCTGGTTTTCGGTCTCCAGGTCTAGTAACTCTCCCTCAAGTTGCTGAATCTTGCGGCCACTGTTCTCAAGGGCCTTCTGAAGCCGCTGGTTCTCAGTGTCCAGGCCTTGGTAACTCACTTCCAGACGTTCTGTTTTTTTGGACGAAACCTTCAGCAGCTCCAGACTTTTCTTGAGTTGTGTTCTCTCATTCTCAAGCTCTCTGTTCTCTAACTCCAGCTGTGCAGCTTTGGCACCAGTGGACCTTAAAGACTCAATGATACGCCTGAGCTCCAGATTTTCCTTGTCCAACTGGACATTTTCTTTCTCCAGGACCTCCACCTGGAAGGAAATGTTCCTTAGACCATCTTCCGCTTTCTTTAGTTTCCTGCTCTCCACTTCCAGCTCGGCATTCTCCTTCTCTAGGACCTCCACTTTCTCACAGATAATGGAGAGAGTGGTGAGTCTCTTTTGCAGACTCTCCTTCTCTCGCTCTAGTCGATGGACCTCCATCTCTAACTCCACTGCCCTTTCTCCTTTCTCTTTATAGTGCTCCAGGTCCTTGCGAAGTTGTTTTCGCTCAAACTCCATCTTGTTAAGCTTGCTGCTGGTATCTTTAATAGACTCATGAAGAACATGGTTTTCTTTTTCTATGTCTTTGATGCGAGCTTCAGTGCTAATCTGAGATCGCTGTCTGAGACAGGCGATGGTCTGGTTGAGATGTTCATTCTCCTGTTCTAGATCTTTAACCTGTCATACACATAATTCATCAGCTCAGAGAACTTAATCATGTGTTGAAATTGATCAGGAAAATTTGATAATGCAAAAGTAAAATATTATGGTAATTTTAACAGGCAAAACTGAGTCTGAACCTAAGTTTACAAAACAATGTTCACAAAGCAATGCTTGTTTCCTGTAATTCACTGAAGAATAATTGTATTTTAAATGTCAGACTATAAGACAGTTACGTTTCAGAAAATTTTTATAGTGTGGGAATTAATCTCTAAGAGAATTTCACTTTCATTAGAAATACAATTTCAACATCACTCAGTATTTCATACATGAATGAAATCAAAGGGTGTTTGGTTGTGAATAAGGCACCTGTCTATCCGAGTTCTCCTGAAGAGCGTAGAGTGTTTTCTCCAGCTGAGCTTTCTCCTTCAGCAGATCTGCACTCAGACTCTCAGCACTGAGCAGACTCTCCCTGTCTGCAGTCAACTTTACCTGCAGCTGCTCCAGCTGTGCAAACCCATACAACACACACAAGCTAATCAGCTTTAAACTCAGACAATGAGTGATAAACATGAACCTTCACCAGCTGCTGGTTTCAGTTCAGAGCCCATAACTCACAGAAATCCTCTTCTAAAGGGCAATATTTAGAGGATTTGAGATTGGCCTCATTCTATTTTCTGTTATCAGTTCTGAATTAATCATTTATCATTAACCATGAAAGCCTTTGAATTATCTGTCAATGTCCTTAAAATGCTGTAAATGTTAAATATATATAAACATTCAGTGTAATGTAAAAACGGTTATGTGATCAGACCTCATATCAGATGTCATGTTCTGGCAAATGTCTGACCTTCTGAGTGAGTGTTTGCTTGTCTTTTTCCAGTCTGAGTGTGTCTCTCGCACTGGACGCCTTCATCTCTTCCACAGTCTTCAGAAGCATCTGATTCTCCTTCTCCAGTTTCAGCAGCTGACTGGATGTCAATTCATTTACCTCATGACCCAGGGACTTCTGTGGTACTGCAACCAAACATACACATACACATCACACACACACAAACACCATAAAAAATATTTTCTTCAAGACATTAGAAACAAGAGACACTGTGAGAAAGTGTCACACTACTGCATCCCCCCCCCCAAAATCCCCCCGCACCCAAAGCAAAATGGCTGCAAAAAAGCTGCAGTCATTTCTGCTGGTTTGTGCCAATAGAAGTTTTGTTTGTACAGCTTCACATTCACTCACTCAATATATATAAAAAAATTAAGCAGCACAAATTATTTTTTTTTTCTGGCACAAACCAGCATAAACAGAGCACAAGCGATTAAAACTATTTTGCTGACATTTTGCACTGGGTGGGGGGCAACTTCATGCAGGTACTCGTGTTTGGTTTGATACGTGTACTTTCAGTGTGGTCAGGTTTGAATAAACACACTTGTGTGAGGTTTGGACTGTGTACACTCGGTGAGGTCTGGTGTGAATGAACACACTTGTGTGTGGCTTAGTCTGTATACCTTTGGTGAGGTCTGGTGTGAATGAACACACTTAGTCTGTATACCTCTGGTGAGGTCTGGTGTGAATGAATACACTCGTGTGTGGTTTGGTCTGTGTACCTTCAGTGAGGCAAGGTGTGGTTTTGGAGAGCTGTTCCAGCTCCCAGCCGAGATGCAGAGATTCATCCATACTCTGTTTCTGTGCCATCTCCAGAGTCAGGTTCTCCTCCAGCAGCCCCTCCATCCGCTTCCTGTCCATGTCTCGCTCCTGAAACACACTTTCATCTCTTCACATCTAGAGCGGCAACCATACATTGACACTTTATGATTCCAGTGCTCACAATATTGTAACAATTATTTAGTTTCCTTTCAGGAACTCGAGCTGTTTTGAAACGCTATAGGAATGCCTCCAGCATTTATAGGCTCTGAATCACATGTCAAATCATCCAATCGGGGGGTGATACGTCACAGGCGGGTGACGTCTCAACCAGGAAGCTATAAAGCATGTGCCTTTGCGCACACCGGCAGCTTCTGTCATTCAGCGAAGCGCTCTGTGTGAAATTGTCCAATCTATGTGTTTGTCTGTAGCTTTGCAGAAGTTGTCTTGCGTGTTTGTTTGTCTTTATAAAAAACATGCCAAAAACAAAAGATAAAACAATGGGGGTAGAGCACTTAGCACTTTAGATCGTGTGTTCCTTCTCACCCGCGATAGAAATGCTATCCACGGGTGGGATACACGCGGTTTATGTGTTGTGTGTTTGGGAGCGAAGCTTGCTGAGTCAGCTGTTATGGAATTGACCGCCTGCTTGCGGTGGTTATAATGTGTTCGCTTCACTCCCGGGAGGCGCTCTTTGAGGAGAGCGCTTTCATTTGTGCATCCCGCGGTGCTTGTTTCGCTTCTGCTGAGGCACAGCGACGAATGCATTCGCGGGGTTCACGAATGGATCTAATGAAGGAAATTGAGACGGGCAAGTCCCTATCTCGTTCCTCACATACTAGATCCTCTAATTGTATAAATAATTGTACAAATGT
>JAZGTK010016447.1:0-12733 GCA_036877625.1 Ambastaia sidthimunki
AGACATAAATCAACAGCAAATTAATCAACTGGTTTACATCGTGTATTAAAGTATAAAATTGTGTTGAGTAATTTTTTTGATAAAATAAAAAACACATTATTTATGTTTTGAGCATAATTCATTCTTATTTTAGTGCAGTTCCTGTAGAGAACAAAACTAACTTACATTATTTATTTATGTGCTGTGATGTTTTTATTCCAAATGTCTTGTCAGGCCATGCGTAACTGGCAAAGTTCACAATCCTAGTGCAGTGTTTGATTGACAGATGAGAAAGCGGGCCTTCACTTTGGTTCGGGACGCATTACAAATGCACTGTGGTCACTTGTGCTTCTGACAACCTGTCAATGTGGTTTCAGTGATTCAATCATATAATGCAAATGCATTTATCGTGATTGGATCAGAGATATGTGTAAACAGGGTCAACAAAGTTTTTTTTTAAAAACTTTGTTTGTTTTAATGATGATAATAATCTATTGCAAATATGAGAAAGATAAATAGAATGAATTGCCAGTGTATTATGGTATTTTAACATTACTATCAAAGGAAATTTGTTTTACTGCAGTACCAACTAGATTTTTACATGTTCTGAAGAAAATGTTATTTGTTCTTGAGTGTAAAAAAACATCAGATGATTGAGACACGATCTTTCATCTGTCGGGATGGACAGGAACACAGTGTTGATATTGAAAACATACTGGTATCACTCTGAGGAAGACGTGTTCGTGGGGCGCTGAGTCAGCAGACACATCGTCCTCACAGCTGCTTTGTTTTTTCTCAAAGAGTCGAAAGACTGTCCAGTTTTCAAAAAGTACTCTAAAGAATTTTGCTTTACACAATTGTGAGATAATTTTTGAGGTCAGTCTCTAAGTGTCTCTAGGTGCAGGTTCAATTTCACATTCTTACATAGTATGTTTGGATAAAGTATTTATTTTCGGCAAAAGTATGTGGACGTGAGCAGCAAAATATCATTAATGTTTTATCTTGGTTAGATCATATTTACAAGGTTCCTTAGGAGATCCAGTGTGTTATTTCTCTCAATAAACGCCACATACTTCATATCAGCCACTAGTTCATCTGACATTTTGTTAACACATTGTTTCTCATTTACTAAATAATAAGCAGATTTTAAAAGGGCTGAAAAAGCTTAAAAATGAGTTAACCTACCAGAGATAAAAAAGGAATCATGCAAACAAGGCGGATGATTACAATTTTATTGATTGTTTAATGTAAAATAGGGTAAGAATGTTAAATACCTTCATTAAACAGATTTAGATTTAGATAAACAAAATTTTAATAAATCTCTTTCTGTTAAACATGCTGCTAGCAAAGAAAAAAAATGCATCTAAACCGCAAATGTTCTTTAAATCGCTTTGGATGAAAGCATCTACAAATGCATAAATGTAAAAAATTAAACAATTCCATCTAGTTTTTTGCTGGATGGCTTGTTGCCCATCCTGACCCTATTGAAATGAATTTGTCAAACTACATTACAAATTATATTTTAAGTATAAAATATACAGCAAGCAGTTCTTGCCCGTGAAATGCTCACCACAGAGTTACAGTAGGGTGTTCTGGGTGGTTGGATAGAATATCCTTCTATCCATTCTTCACTTCTACATCCACTAATTCAGCTGACATATTTTTAACACGCTCTTCGTGACATGGTAGATTGTGTTTATTTGAAAAGCAGAGACTGGCGTTCCTGAGACTCGTCAGCTGCGCCTACCCAAATTTGTGGCAGGTCAAAGCTTTTGGTACAGCCAGAAAAACCTCCAGAACAGGCTCCTTTCAAGCTTTCTTAACTCTGTCTGATTATTTTCCCTCACCTTTCAGGTTAAAACAAATGGAACAGCTTTGACGTGGTTAAATTTCTGACCGATATCACCATATGACTCGTCTGGAGCGTTTATTTTGAAGGCGATGCTCTGTTTAGCTTGAGTGCTCTGCAGATTTTCAAACAGGAAGTGACTGCCCAGCATGCACGGCAGTCAGGTGCCGAATCTCACGCCTGTGCGGAGCTCTCTGACTGTTCATATCCCGTCTGTATTTATTTGCAGCCTGCAAGTGTACCGAAATCCTACAAGTATTCTCACTCTACTGAATCCAAACATGTGAAGTGTGCTAGTTTTAGCCAGACCAAACATCGAACAGGAGACCATGTTTTAAATGTCCTTCTGCAATTAGTGTTGCATCACAAGTCACCATCAAGTCACTCGATAGAAAGGTAATTCATCACACACTTCTGTGCAGATGTTTTCAGTTAGCTATCAATGTGAATTTAATTATTTAGCTATTTTATTATCCAGATTTTTAATAGGGTAAGACACCTTGATACTATAGCCAGACCTTCAGACTGACCGCAGAAGAACTGGAATTTATCGCAGCTTTCATTGGCCAAGAACCGCCCAAGAAGCCGTCTGACTGATATGTAAAGCAACCAATCACAGCTTGTTTTGTTTAGCATCATGTTTCCAGCCGAACACAACACACGTCTCCCAGACATCCTGTAGAATTCAGCCAATCAGCTGAAAACTTGAAAACTCCAATGAAAGTGTTTCATTGGATGCGCAGCAAACGGTCTGTTGTCATGTTGTTTTGGAATAATAATATTACTCAGTTATATAGAGATAATAATAATTATGCTGGTATATACTGTGTGCATTAGAAATATGTAAATTATTAGATTCATTAGACATTTTAATGCAGTTTTTATAAAATACTGCTGTATTCAAACCAAACAATTCAAAAACCTGTTATATCATTTGATATGAATAATCTTAACCTTTTTTATTTTCAAGTTATTATCAAGTTTCAAATAAAAACAGTAATTAATTAACTGAGATGAAGTACCTTTCATTAATTTAGTATTCAATATTTCATTTACTAGATTTTCCAAAATAAAGGCTTGTAAAGAATGTGATGTCAGTCTCGATCAGTTGCTTTACTATATTTTATGCTTTTGTAGATATAACCTAAATTCAGTTTTTTTCCACAGCAAATAATATTAGTATCATGCATTTAACGCTTGTTACTTTTGGTAGTACTTATGGTACTACTGTAAGACTGTAAAATAATATGACACTACAGTGGTACCAGTATACTGTACAGTGCACTATACTAAGCACTCATTATCATATGTCATTTAGTAGAACATGCAGCAGGATGCTAATACTGCATGTGGCTTCACTTACCTTCTGAAAGAAGTCCTCACCTCCATTGACCTGCCCCTCTGTGGCAGCTGTGGGGAAAAATGAGACATTTAAGAGCAAGTACAACATCAGGGATCACTTATGTTGGCATATTAGCAAAATCAGCAATTTATATCAACACATTTTTCCACACAGCCTTGGGCGGAAAAAATGTCAACGCAATTTAGGCAGAGTCCGTTTTCCTGCCTGTTTGTGTCTCTGTAGAAAAACCGATGCATTACTAATTCCTGAAGGTTTGTAGGACTGTAGAAAAACTCTGTGAAGCATATTACTCCATTTAGAAAGTTTAAATGAAGCAAATCTCTCTTTCTAACTCACAGGAGATAAGGAAAACTGAGTTACCATTAAACTACAGAAACATACTGTTTAGAGAAGTTTGAAGAAAACATATGATTTTGATTAAAGAAACCTCAGGGAAATTATTGGTTCATCACTTAGTGAAAATTAATAATTTGCTACACAGCAAATTTGGATGTTGTTTCAAGACATCAAAACCACAAAATCAAACATAAACCAATACAGCAAACAACTTTACAGAATGCAAAAATACCACCGTTCAAATATTTTTGGATTAGGAACGTGACCAACATCGAAAGAAGCAAGCTTAGTCTTGTTATCTTAGCCAAGCTTTACAATTTGGGTGTACTGTTATTCAGACCAATGTGAAGTGTTTATTTATATCCAATGAATTACAGGGAAGTTTTTGAGAGCAGATTGACTGAAAATTCCTGAAACCACAGGCACTGGCTGAATCAGTCCGACTGCACCTCTAACATGCTAACCAGCGAGGACAAAATACTAGAGTATCTCTGACAAGCGGAACTGTATACTCTTAACTACATCCTGTGAGAAAACGGAATTACTAATTTCTCTGTAATTGGCCAAAAAAAGCTAGACAGGATCTAATGGATTTATGGAGTGTGGTAAGCTCTCAGGAAATGTTTCATAAACACCAAAGAAACTCTTCTTTTAAAAGAATCAACAGACTTTAAGTGACTCCATGTTATTCAGAATACTGCATATGTGGTCACTAGACCTGGGTGATATTCACTCTTGAAAAAGGTGCTTCACAATGCTACAGAATAATACATTTTGCCTGTATGGTTCCATAAAGAACCTGTAGAACCTTTCTGTAGCACAAAAGGTTTTTGTAGGGGAATTAGGTTCTTAAGACTATAAAAGGTAAGAAAGAAATAGTTATTTAAAGAACCTTAATAGACTAAATAGTTCTTTGGGGAACCACAAATGGTTCTTTTAGGGCATTGCTGTGAAGAACTTTTAAAGGATTTTATTTTTAAGAGTGCAGCTTAAAATGTATATTGATATTTTCAGCCTTTCAATATCTATATACTGGTATTTAAGTTTTTTCTCAAACTTAGTTCTCAAATGACTATAAGTGTGTTTTCTGTATTTGGAGCAAAACAGTTGTCAAGAAGATTTTAAATGTTAGGGTCTTGAGTCAATTATAAGTTTTATAAAACAGCAATAACAGCAATACCTCATGATACCAATTTACTAATTACTATTACTAGTAACTAATTTACTCATTTTTATATATTAATATTAACTTAGTTACCCTTTTAACTTTAGTGCTATTGACTCTATTTTTACCAAACAATTTTTACCAAATGTATTTTATGAACTTTAGAGTGTTTGTGGTTGCTAAGCAACTTGGTATATATGAAATATACATATACAGTTTCGCTAACACACACCCTTGTGTGGATTGTTGCAATTTTGATGTTTTACTACACGGGAGGTAAAAGAAAGCAGCGATTGTTCTTCAGTATCTTAAGATCTTCCAAACTCTATATAATGGCTTAAAAGACTGATCGCTCTCTGCAGTTGACACGGTTTGAGCAAAATCAGTGTCTTCGTGCCCACAGCCGCCAACACAAGCCACATCCTCATGGAACGCAAGAATAAATCAACAAAACAGTCAAGACAAACATCAAGACTTTCTCACTTATCACATGCAGTGAATTAAATTATATCTATGAATTACTGGCACAGGTGAAACATTCATTCTTATCCAAGATAGGCTGTTTTTAAGGAATAGTTTCCAAAAGCAGATCAGTGTCCCAAAAGTCTTCTTTGTGACTAGATTTCTTTCTTTCTGAGTAAAATGCAAAGCTAAAGAATATAGGGCTGCCAAAATCCTCTTGGGCAAGGTCAGTGGTTAACCACACTGTAAGAAGAGAAAGCCTCCAGGTTACTGAAGCTGGTTAGGCTATACCAGTTTAAGAGAGGCTACAGCTTCTGGAGCCACGGCCAAATAAACAGACAAAACTTTAGAAATGTGATAATTTAGGTAAATACATAAATGTCATGAACAAGGTTTCTCACCTGCACCCACACATTAAAAAAAAGCTGCACCCCCGAGGAGGGCACCGTTACAAATGTGCTCTGACTTTGGGCAGACCATGTCATTAGCATTTAATATCTCACCCCATTGTGGAAATGTTAAAGAAATAGTTCACCCAAAAATGAACATTCCCTTATAATTTATTCGCCCTTAAGCCATCCTAGGTGTATATGACTTTCTTTCTTTGGCAGAACACAATCAGAGTTATAGTAAATCAAATCCTGGCACTTCCTAGCTTTATAATGGCAGTTAATAGTGTCAGAGATTTTAAAGCACAAAAAAGCGCATCCATCCATCATATATATAATCCATATGACTCCAGTCATTCAAAAACATATCGTTTCATTTTCACATTTATTATCCCACTGGAGTTAATTAACCGACATGATATTAATTAATATAACTCAGATTCTGTTTGACTGAAAGAAGAAAGTCATTTACACCTAGGATGCCTTAAGGGGGAGTAATTTATGGACTTTATATTATATTTAATAAAAATGTAATTACATTAGAAACAATGTATAACAACGCTCAGTCTTTGAAGGAATGTCAGCATAGTGACTTATGGACTTGTTCCTGTGCTAAGTTCTAAAGCACACATGATCAGTCTCATGGCATTTACAAGACAAACATACAACATTTGAATATTTTAGTGTGTAACGTGTAATGTGTTGGTGATTGGCCTATAAAATGGGTTTGTCATAAAATTTGTGGCTGCAGAGCAGCTGCTATTGAGATGAATGGAATGATGACTGATGGGTTTTCCATAGATATGTCAGAACTCAGTTTACTTCTGGCTTAATAATGAAGTTTGCAGCTTCTCTCCCAATATGGTGTGATCCTGAGGTTTAAATTGCTCTGCTCTGTCAAGGTCAATATACATTATTATCACAATAATGTATTGTTATTATTACAATACTAAAGGCTGTGGAATGTTAATGGTCAGAGCTCTGGGCCGTTGACACAGAGGTCACAAACTCAATTGCAGGTGGAGTTACATATGAACTGAAGATTTAATGAGATCTCAGCTAGTCCTGGCTCTAAATAGAGAGTTTCCCCAGAGGGACTGTATCTTTTTTTGGCCACATTTAATTGTTTATGATGGAAAACGTGTCTATTAAACATGTCATTTCACTGGTTCAGTGGACCTTTGCGGCAACAAAGACCTGCTGTTGCTATGGAAACCCCCAAACAATGGCACAGATGTCAGTCCAAGCTTTCATCTGGATCTGCTGACCTCATAACTGCTGGCCATGGTATCATGAACTTTCTACTTGATGTCATAGAAATGTTGCATAATGCACACAGCAGAAGATGGGATCTGATGGGCTCTTGAATGCATGAACAGTGGTCTATTAAATGCATTGCAGATTACAAACATTTAAAAGTCTCTAGCGTTTTCTGCATTACGTTGCATTAGGGACCCTGAGCACAAGAGGCTTGTGACATTCAGCACAGTACAGTCAGATCATTTTTACAGTCATGCAATGATGACTAAACACTAAATTAATTTTGCTCTTCATATATGTAGGAGCAAATGTCAGATCACACAATTCTCTGAGTTTCAATGGCACTCGCTACAAAATAAGCTTCTGTGTGGACCTAAACATTTTTAATTTTAATAATATTTTTAACTTATTTGCACATTTCGTTTAGGTTGGTGTGCTGCAAACAACATGCAGGAATGCACCATTTTGTATGCATCAAGTAAACTATTAAACAGGAAATGACATCACTGAGAAAGGCCCCTATAGTTCTGCATGACTGGCTCATACCTGTCAACCCTCCCGTTTTTCCCGGGATTCTCCCGTATTTTAGTATTCTATCCCGCTATTATCTTGTTTAAATATTTTCCCATATTTTCCCATTAATATTTTTAATCTTATTTTGTGTATTCATGTATTTTGCAGTTGGATTTCCCTTATTTTTAAATCCCAATGTTGACAGATATGGACTGGCTTTCAATAATCTTAGATGTTCTTATTTGTTACTGACCCAAAAAGCAAAAGGAAATCATTCAGAACAATCAACAAAGCTTGCAGTATGTCTGCATCGTTCACATGTCCCAGCTGAGCATGAATCAGTCGAGAAAAATGCAAGCTTTCTCAAGATTATCAATGGATGAAGGGTACATACCATCCCAATCCACACTATCCACCAACAGGCTGTTGAGAAACCTTCATCGCCAGCTGTCTCTCTTGGCTCTGCAGAGTGGGATTAAGTTCCTTCAATGGGAGGGGGTGATTTTTAAAGTCTCCCGTTTAAAAACACAGATGATTTGCTCTGGGATCAATGACAAATTCATGCTGGTTAATCTGTGATAATATTTTCTCTTTTATGATTTATTGTCACAGGACAACAAAATGGCTTCTTGCATCTTTCTCTTAATTCACCAGAGAAGGTTTTCTTTTAATATTAATAATATTAATATTCAAATATTCAATTTTAAAACAAACTTCACTGTTCATTTTTAATGACATTAAACTCCAGACAGGTACACTATCTAAAAAAAATTGTGTTATTTAAGCATCACAAAAAAATTATTTTAATTCAGAAATTGAAATTAAAGTTCATTATAAAATTTGCAGAACTATTGTCTGTATGAAATCCATTTTGAATGTATGTAAAAATGTTTGTTTGCCATATTAAAGTATAGCTAACATGCTTAGCACCATGTCATTGACCATCAGACCAAAACACTCATCAATGCAGACAGCTTTAATGCTTCTATTTCTCTGAGGCCACAGACACATGCTGGAATTCTTAGCTGGAATGGACAACATCCCTCCTGTAAATTGTGCCTAATTGAGAGAATCTCAAATGCAGTTGCTGCATTGTATAATATGCTGCCAATGGCATTAGTCATTCTGCTGAAACTGTTTTAAATAAATTCAGAGGACCACCTAAACACAAACAGAAAACTGTAAATAATGCCAATTATCAAGTGACATTACAAAGAAAAATGTTTTCTCTCTCTTAAGCATAAGAGAAACATTTTAAGTTTTAATGTGTAATTTCTGTGCCTCTAGCATCACCAAACAGAACTCGAAAAATAATGAATGCTCCCTCCATCTGCCATTCGTCGAAATAAAAAGTGCCCTAAACCAACACCATTGATTGAGTCATTTTTGCTGTGACAGGCTGCTATATCGATCTATTAATTACTTATTGTTGTATCTGCATGTTGTCTCTGTCCCTTGGAGAGAAGAAAGTATTTTAACATCTAGAATTTTCCAGTTCAGCCTTAAACAAAAAAACATGAGACAATTCTTTATCCATATGGTTTGACTGCACGAAAAACAACCATTTTGTTTTAGACTCAGATCAGTTGAGGTAGTAGCTGTAGTGTAATGGCTCGTTCTTTTCCTTGTCATAACAAAGTCTCTGGTCCGAGCCAGCATTTTTTAAAACAGAGACTCTTAACAGCTGCAGTGAATTATGCGCTGTGAGCGCTGGGACTCTTCCGCCCACCACCTCTCAAGAGTCCTTCATACCCCAACAACACAAGCCAGGCTTTCCTGAATGCTCCCAATATACTACATTCTGCCACCTTTTTACAGACTTATTTCCATTCCTTCCAACATTTATTGGCCTTTGTATTGTATTAAGTTTCCTATGCAGCAATTGAAATGCTTGAAGATCTTTTCCTGAAGGATCGGCCGATATGCTCAAAACGGCAGGCTTGTTTTGCTATGAACTCAAGGTTGAGGCAGCGCCGAGTTGTCTCAGCAGTAATTCTTGGGGAGAATGCCACGTTTACCCTCTGAAAGCTACAGAGGAAAGTGTTTCCCTAGGCCCCAATCCAGAGGACAGTTAGCCCCAAGCACATTCTTTAGCAGACTCACTTCCTGTCCTTATACTTTCACCCAACGAACAACAAATAGATGAACTTTTTAACCAGAGCTTGGCCACACACACACACAGATTACAGTTGGCCAAAGTGCTCATACCACACAACTAATTTTAGAATGAACTTCTTATAGTATATTTCCATAAATAAAAGGCCAGTACTGTGTCTCAGGCTAATAAAAAAAAACTAGAGTTTTGTGATAAATATCTGCTAGCTTTGAAGTAATCTATATGCTAGTGTGTTCCTAAAAGCCGACAAAATTACCTTTTGGACATATTTGAAGAGTAGTATTTCAAGTATTTTTTGTCTGGAAAAACAGGCCCATGACCTATGTTGCACCACACAGAATTATGTCCAATAAAATAATCTCTACAATAAGAATGTGCCTCAACCAGCACAATCCTGTAATGCCATTAAAGAAAATAAATAAAAGAACAAACTGTTCGATATGTCTCACCCAAATTTTTGTTTCAATTCAAAATATGCCAGTGCAGAAAATAAAAACCAATACTTAATACAATTTCAAATCAATTATTGTCCTAGTAAACAGATACCTTTTAATAGGAATAATTTATTCTAATAAACTAGAATAAAAAACATTGCACACTTCTTGTGAGTTGGTGTAAAGGTAAAAGAAGCTTTACCTTGTTTTGTTATATACATCTTAAAAAGCAGTAAAAGTTTTTTACAATATCATCTGCCCACAGTCACCAGAAGTGATTACAACCATCAGTGATACGGTTATGCTTGTTAAACAGGCCATTTAATTCCACCCTGTCTGGCCGTCTTTAACAGATGACTGAAGTTTTTTTCCAGTGTCTCAAAGTGACTGGGATTGAAGATGCTGACTTCATGAGCTGTACTGTAAGTGTGTTTGGGAATGTCTTATGCAAATCTTTTGCCAAGATTTTGACAGAGAAACTGTTTTCATCTTGTCTAAGACACTCAATGCAAAACAAGCTGGGAAAAATGTAAGACTATAGAGTGGGAGTGTTACTTCTTAATTCTGCAAATAGTAGACATCAATAAATTCAGGTTGTAATAACAAACAACAATCTCTATGACACACTGTCACTGACTGACAGATGCTTAATCTAACCAATGAAGAGGAGGTTTAGTGCCATTGCTGCATTTATACAGTGTATTCCAGTTCATCTCACTCTTTGTGTCTTTGGCTTTGCCCTGCCTTTATTTATATGAGCCTTTGAATTGTGGCATCAGGGTCAATACAGCTAGATATTTAATGAAATATCTTGATTAATATTTATTGTTTGTCCCAATATCTAAACATAACTATTTAAAATTTTCAACAGATTTTAACAGTTTTAGAAATTGGATCCAACTTGAACTTGGTATTTGCTTACTGCTAAGCTAACAACGTGATAACCTTATACCAGAAAAGATCACAACACACATTTTTGGGTAAAATAGCCTATTTTATTTCATTTTAGTTTTTAGTTTTGGGTTTTGACAGCTGTCTATAGAAAAGGTACCTTAGAAGGCCACCTTTCAGCATATGATGCTATAAAATGCTGTCTCATGACACAGAGACTGCCAACAGTTCTTCCTGCTCTAGTTATACACAGAGGACACATCACTACTCTTTAAAATATGACACAAATGAAATAATTTAAACACATCTGGAAGAGAAAATAATTGCTGGCAGACTTAATGTGATTCATTATCGATTCTAGAAAATTCCAGGATGACAGTGAGATTCTTTCACATGAGCCAGATAAAATAGTTATAAAATGAAATGATTAATGCATGTTCCCATCCAATATGCATGTTGCTTAACTTTTCTCATTATATATGACGGACAAAGTGCTTTTGGAACACACACCTGTGATGTGAACATTTCTGAAAACATGCAGAAATGAGCCAATTTTCTCCACTCGCTGCTATTAAATGTGAAGACTGAACTTAAAACTCATATCATGTGACAACAGAGAAAAAAAACTCAATTCACTTTCCAGATTTGAACATAAACAGCCTTTGAGTTCGTCTTCAGTAAAATGATACTATTTCTGGTATCAGTTTCTTAAAACATATTTAAAGCATGTGCGTCTGTTGACAAACTGGAATATTGTTATAAGCTGGAATGTCAATAAGGCAAAACACAAAATCCATCACTGTTTTCCTCAAGAAAAGTGTCTTCTATTTTAATGGATTTGCCATGATTTTTTGGGATATACAACACACAAGGTCTCTTTTTGTTTGTACTCAACTGATGACTGATCTTAAATTTAATTGAGTAATACTGTGTCCATATGATGTAGTTTGGAAAAGAGATCTTATAATTCACATAAACTTCTATGTACATCTTCCAAAGGAATCTTAATATCAGTCCTGCTCCAAGCAGGGTGATCAAATACCATCTGAAAATTCTAAGAAAAGATGCTGAATGATCTCAGCAGGAAGGATTGCTGTGGTTGACTGAACCTGGTGACTTTGTCTATGTAGAATGCTGAAGTCCCTTTATAAACTAAATCAAAGCTGTGAGGAAATAATATGGAATGCCTGATGTGACGTGGACAAGTATTACACCAGAAAGCATCACCATCCCTGTAGAACCATCAAGGACGTGAAGCCTGTATTACACAAAAACTGCAGCTTGATGAATCTACTGGAGTCAAACGTGATCAGGGTCAGAACAGTAATAGATGTTTAAGGCTGTCTTTGGAATAACATACTAACATATTACCTTTTCTCTGCAGTATATGAATAATGTGGATCTTTATACAGAGAGTATCTGGATGACCTACTACATTTGAAAAAATGTGCAGCATACAGCAGATGAGATTGTATCCCACAATGCACTTGTGCACATCCACTGTGACAAATGAGCAGGAAGGAATTTTAACCATTATTTTTTTTTAGATTATCTACAAAATAGTTTACTTTATTGACAATGTATACACTTTAATTATTATAAAAAGTACCAGTTAAAGTGTTAAAATTAAATTACTGCACACAGCATGAACTGAAACAAGAATGATGATTGTCCACAAAAAAAAGATTAGCCTGTCAAATATTCAAAACCACTTTAGTACAGATATCAGACAGAGAAATGCTAAAAAGAAATATATACCCACACACTGCTGTTAGCTTAATGAACACCTCTCAAGTCTAAACATTGTTCTTTTAATAATAATGTCTAGAGTGTTAATTTCAGTGTGCAGAAATGTTTCCACAACAAAAGATTATCTTGAATTTCAAGTGCTTTTTTCCCCGAAACATTCCGCCGCGTGGCCAGAAATCCAATTGTTCTAAAATTACAGTGGAGGACTTGAACAAATTGAGGAAAAA
>JAZGTK010016448.1:0-12733 GCA_036877625.1 Ambastaia sidthimunki
ACAACTTCATAGCCACATTCTAGCAACCAGTTACAGTACCCTAGAAATCACCCAATCAACTTCCATTGAAAATAATCCCATAGACTTTACTTTGGGCAGATCTTTGTGACATCAAACTTTGCATGTGGTAGCAAACTTGGGGGTGGGCTTGTATCACTCAGCTTAACAAGCAGCAACAAATAGTGAGATTTCAACCTCATAGCCACACACTAGCAACCATTAACAATCACTGTAATCCTCAATAACACAAATACAAACCTGTTTTTGTTGAACTGGATGGCAAAGTCAGTCATGTGCTGCAGGGCTTTGTTGGTAAAGGTCATGTCCATATACATATGTCCCTGACGTCGAGAGAAGGTTCCAGATATCTCCAGCCCTTTGGCCTTGACTGCTGGCAACCATACCTTCAAAAACCAAAACAATGAATATTTATCAATTGCCTCATTTTACAGTTTGTCCACATTTGTCTTACCTAAAAGGCTAACTAGAGTCATTCTAATGAGAAGGTCAATTTATATGTTCCACATTCTCCTACACTGACTCACCCAAACCCTGTAGCTTACAAGAAATGAGCTAGCATCCAAAAAGAAAAACAGATCAGTTATACATAAGAGACAAATGAAGACATATGCAAGCGGGATCAGATACCCAGACAAGCAAAGCAACTGGGACACTTGGTCATTCTACAAGGTCAATTATAAACTATTATTAACAAGGACTAATTGGGCTCCGTTCTGCTCCACTAACCTATTTTGGCTCTAATGGATTTTTTTAATAATTATGATACCTAAGCCTTTATTCCCCTGTAGAGCTGTTTTCTATATTTGTATTTAATCGGATCATAAAGTTAATGTGACTGGTGACTGTTTATTTATTCTTGTGTTAATAAGGACCCTAATTATCAATTCAGCCATTATAAGTGAAAGTTCTTTCAACTATCCTGCCAGCTTTAATGATTCTTTAATACATCTTTAATGATTTTATTGCATGTATGCATTCTGGGATTGCAAATGTGATGCGTCCTCCATAATGAGGTTGCATCTTACACTGCAGCATAATTGTGTTGCCTCCGTATTGGGAATGTGGATGATATCTTAAAGTACTGTATAGCTTTTGAAACAAACCTGTTGTTTCTGTAGGTAAAGGTTCTATTCTGTCATAAATTGTGAGGGTGGAACTATCTCAGTAGAACTATCTCAGGTAGTATCTCATTGTTTTCTGTGGCAAAAAACAGTCTATACATCAGTTTCTCGTTATACTAAATACTACTATCGGGACCTGTGTATTCTACATACAAACAAAAACCTAGAAAGTGTCTGTAAACAGGACATTTGGTGAGGCACTGTTGATTATCAACAAGGTAATAATCTGGAAGATCTAAAGATTTAGGTTTTAAAGTTGAGTGGAGACCAGCACTCACGGTTTTTGCTACCACGTAGCCTCCTGTAGCAGTGGACATTCCTGAGGACAACTCAAACAGGTCATTGAGCCCACTGCTGAGAGCCGCAGGTGTGGGGGATGGAGCAAAGGTGTTGGGCACTGATGACGGGATAAAGTTCTGGCCCACCTGTGTCACACACACACACACACACACACAAACTCGTCACAGAGTGTTAAACTAGTTCCTGCTAATTTAATCTTTGAAGGGCTCAAGGAATTTTCTTATAGCAACAGGCTCCCCTCATGCAGGCAACACCAACGGTGCAAAGTGTGAAGAAAGGAACATCAATATTGTAGAATGGAAGCAAAAGGAACAATATTTTATAACTAAGGATTAATAATAACACAGGCTAGACATACAAATGCTGTTCTCCAGGTCTCAGCATACTTAATGACAGCTGATTTGCATGCAGATGTGTTTTAGGCCAAAGTCTTTAGTGTTGTTAAACATCTTATCACCTTAAAGCAGGACAACTGCATTCTTCTACAATGTTTGTGCATGCAACAGAAAGAAACAACGCTGAACACACAGCTATGTAGAGACTATATGCAGACTATTAAGAATCCTCATCACACAGCATGCGGACAGACAGACAGTTACGAGCTGACAGACAGACAGACAGACGAGCGGAGGGAGGAGCTCACTTACTGCAGGACTGCCCCCAACACCTCCTCCCAGATCTCCCCCCAGCTACAACAGAGAATAGAAGACCATTTCCATACCCAAAAACAATATTTGAAAGAGAGACACACACACACATAAAGAGAGAGAGAGAGAGACATCATAGTTCAGTTAGAAACAGAGTTCATTATTTCCTGCTTACCAAAGGAAGTGATGTCACAAATCACAGATAAACCTGTCATTTTGAACTTTCTTTTTGTCTTTGTTATGTCCAAGACCAACCCCAAAATATCATCTATAGAACTAGCAGTGTAAATGGCTGAGACATTTTATATTTTTAAAGCATAGATTTTATAGACAATATTTTATAGACTAAAAGCAGTGAATCTTCAGTTCAGCTCTTGTCTGAACAAAAATCATGAAATTTAAGAAGAGTTTTGAGTGAAGATAATCTGCTGGGTTTCGATGCAAACGTAAATCATTAAGTTTTCATAGTCAATTTCAAATGTCAAGAATTGACATTTTAAAATATATTCAAGTTCCCACAGCTGATAAATTAGGAAGGGGTCGCAACAGTGCTTAGCTGTCCAACAACAGAGTAGTTTTATTTTTGTTTTTTATTGTTCTATTTTTAGATGAGATGTTTCATTAGTGTGCTGACAGCATGGTGGTCTTAAGTTTGTAGACAGCTTGCACAGTAAAAACCCTCGCTGGGAGGATACACTTTAAATTCATCCTCTTAAACCACTGCCATTACAGTCTTACAAGAATGTGCACGAGAGGCTAAATGCAGTTTAATGGCTGCTTGTAATATAATGCATCAGAGTGAAACAGCATTCGTGAAAAACAAAAATTCCAGGGCAGGGCTTGACGTTATCTGTCAGAACTGGTTGGATTGTGACAAATTCTCTCTGTGTGACAGCTGGGTGGAGGGAAAATCATTTCAGAGGTAGAGCAAGTTTTTTACATTTTGATGAAAAATTACAGAGACAAACATTTTTGGCATAATATGTACTAATGAAGCATGCAAAACAAGACGTGCATATGCATGTGAATGCATCTATTTTAATTTCACGCTGCCTCAGTCATGGCTTGTAGATTTTTTTCTCATTTTGTTTAGTGTAAATTACAGAACAGCAGATAGAGAATTCTCTATTCTCTCAATAGAGGATTTCTGATGTATTCTGATTGAAAATGTGACCCAGATTGGGTACACTCAGTGCCCCAGCCCTGCTGAATGTCAAACATTCTGATACAAGCTAAAGATTGTGTGGAGATGTATGTTTTAAAATGCATCCCACAGGGTGCCGAGTTTGTCTTTTTGAAACGTCAGTGACCTTGAGCAGATATTCAGCATTCGATGTTTAACATTTTTCAGCTCTGAACACTTTCTCCTTGACAGTATAAAACTGAACAAAGTGGAGAGAGATAACGAACATGTTGGTATGTTCTCATTTTGCCTGCAAGGAGTGCATTCATTATATTGAGTATAAAGTAAGTGCAAGTAAGATGTAGCACATGGCAATGTCCTATAACCTGAGCTGTATCATCAAGAGGAGGCAACTGTAACTCAATAAGCATAAAACACATTTAGGAAATTTAGAACATCTTTGAGGACAGCATTTGTGGCTCCAGGACAAAATCACTGTTAATGATGAGATGAAGATTTGATAGAGATGATAGAATTGTAGCATATGCACAAAATAGTTCACACAATATTCACTAAAGGAATAGTTTACCCAAAAATTTTAATTCTGTCATCATTTATTTATTTATCTGTGAGTATTAAGGAAGCTATTTTGCCAAACGTCTTATCAAATAAATTATTTTCAGCCTGTTCTTCTTATAAAGCCTCTGTATAACTATAGGAGTATAGTTTAGTTTAGTTTTAGTTTTATTTAATAGTGCCTCAATCCCCATCCATCTTTATTGCATGAAACATTCAACAAAGTAACTTTGTTCCATGGACAAAGAAAGTCATACTTATTTAAAATTACGTAAGTGTTAATGTTGACAGGTTTTTTTTGGATAAAATATTCCTTACTTTGAATATTAAAACAATGCATGACAAATTAGGTCATTAGAATTTTTTACTGATTTTAGGTTATTAAATACAGCATGCATATTTTGTTTTTTTAATTAATGACCAAAATTGCAAATTTTCTCTTTTGTTAGAAACGGCATGTCAAGTCAGTTTATAACTGTATATAAAGGATTTAAGGCTTTCAAAGCATACTCCACTGACTGCCACGACTTATGACGCACTCACAGTACGACTTTAAGTGCGGTCAACGTGTTCAGGGCTTGCGTAGACAATGCGCAAGAGGTATAACAAAATTATAATAGCATATTTTGTGTTAAAGGCAATGATACCTTCAGCCCTGAAAATTTGGCTCTGTGGGTTCAGGAGAGCAGAGATTGTGAGTCAAATGCAGATAAGCTCTACTGCAGTACCTGAAATGTTTCAAACAATGAGCAGTGTGTAGTTCCTTTGGTTGTCTATCTGGGTGGACCAAGATGCTGACTACTGAAAAGATATTATGTAAAATACAGGGTCACATTTTGATGGATTGAGGGGGGAGGCTTACATAATGTGTAACATTAGAGTATGGCTCATAGCACACCAATTTTCACGACATGGCAATATTCCTTATTCTCAATGTATTTCATGTTTCAATATGGGGCACTAAACTGCTTTTAATAACTTTTATCAAAATCAGGGTTTAATGAAGTGCTAAACTCAGCCTGCTTTGAATGTGACCCTAATACTATTCCAATCTTCTGTTCCAACCCTTCAATCTTCCCATTTCTGATCACTTTCAGTAGGCAAAGGCACGCGAGATGCGGTTGCTATGGTAACAAGTGCGGTACCTCTGAAATTTCAAATATTCAGCTGCAATCATGTCCACTTATGACGTGCCCTCAAATACCTTAACCACGCCTGCACCACAGACACTGAACATATTGAAGCCCAGCAGAACTTGAATGTATGTAATGTATGAATGTATAAAAACAGTCGCTTTGACAAGTGAACAGGTGCAAAGCATCTCTGAGGATGATTACTGCAGTTGTTGCTGCATTACAAATTTGAGCTCATTCATTACGCAGTATAATTAGAGAAGTGCTAAATATTGGCAAAGAATTGTAATGTTGACTGACAAATGAAACTCTTTGAAATATTTACAATTAAAAGTGTACTTCACTGCTGGCAAAATGGGATTTTAATAACCCTTGGCTGCTTATGCAGTAGAAAGGCAAAATTTTTTGAAATTGGTGCTACCTATTAAAAAGAAAAATCAGAGAAAGAAAGGCTGTTGTTCAATAGTCTTCTGCTGACAAAAAAACATGAATTACTCTGTCTAGGTACAAAGTGGGAACAAAATCTTTTAAGCTTCATGGTTCCTATACAAACATTTACCATGTTAACCACAGACCAGACAAACAACAGACAAAACAGGACCACACACCAGACTGTCAAGACCACCTCCAAGAAGGTCCACAGCGCCCATCTGCATGGAAGACACCTGGGGCACGTTGGCAGGAGGACCAATGTCCAGATTAAGCAGGTCTCCCAGGAGATCACCTTGAGATGGAATGACCTGCGGTTGATCGATGGAAGCAGTCGGTCCGGCACTCACTGGACTCTCCCCGGTGTCAATACTACGCAAGAAGAGTGAAGCACACTGAGTGTGACTGAGCAATGGATAGAAAAATGTTAAGCTCTGCTTTGTTCTGATCAAGAGGACAACACGGGTTCTGTGTGGCACCAGTTTCTATGAGCACCTCATTGTATTACTGGACTGAGACTGATTCAGACTTCCAAAAAAAGGGTAAAACTAAATCCCAGTTGGAGAGGAACAACAAGATTGCCACAACTTTTGACCAAAAAACTTCCATTTTACAAACTTTTCTATTTCTATTTACTGTAGGGAAGTGGATCTCAACCTTTCTGACTTCAATGCCCCCCGACCCACGATTCACAACAAAATTTGTAGGCTTAGCTTGGCATAACCAGAAAGATGTATTTTAGTTATATAAATATCCTACACATGATTTTTAGTTTTTTTTTTTTTTTTTTAAGCATTTTAAGTCATCTTAACCCCCTAGTGGGCCCCTGGTTAAGAAACCTTGCTATAGGGATTTCAATAACTCCAATAACTTTTACTAGCTTTTCCCGGCCTGGAAATCACAATGTAAAAACTTCTAACCTCTAAAACTTCTAACCTCTAGATTCTATAAACCTGGCTAAGGGTTTGAATAACTGAATCGGTACCTGCCATGCTGGATGGGCAGGTGTTTGCGGTGAATGCCGTGACTTCCTTCCACAAAGGCATTAGGTGGTTTGTGGTAGACGGAGGCCAGCGAGCCAATGTGGCAGATAAGCTCGTCCAGCAGGGTGGGCTCAATCAGGTCCGTCTCCTCTGAGATCAGAGGCTTCTCAGACAGCACCACCTCTTTAGCGGTCACCGGGTCGGTGGACAACAGACGCCAGTAGATGTAGCCGCGATCGCGCAGGTCGGGGTTATCTGAGTCCTGAGAGGATATTGATAAAGGCCAGTGAGAAAGGAAATGAGACAATGACAACCAGACAATGAGATCTTCTGAGATGTGAAGATGGGATCCATCATCTGCTTGTGTGTGTGCTATGATGTAAAGAATGAATAGACAAACAATGTTGCTAAAATGATAATATGGAAGCACATGGTGTCTATAATATGAATTTAGGTATAAGCAGTAGAGGCTTGTGTGAAGTATGATTGTGTAATGATGTGAGTAATGTCTGAGAGGGGCTGCTGCAGTGGTTATACTGCACTGCTGTTTAGGAGCTGAATCTGAAACCTAATATATTTTAGGGTTGTGAGCAATATAATATCTTGGCACTAAGCAGTGTTAACTTTCTAAAAAGAAGCAGCACAACATGCTGCACTAATTTGTATGATTGTTTAATGAATGACTTGAAATGATTGATGAATCAGTCTGAATCAGCCCCAGGAGTCATTGCATCATTTAATTCCTTCCCTCACGGAACTTACTTGAGTAACTCACGTGATCAATAAACCTCATGAAAGAGATATTAATTATCCAGAAATAAATTAATTTATGGGTGGAATGCAAGTTGAAACTTCCTGTCACTGTCATCTCACCTGAGTGGCCAGACTGAGCACCTGCTGCACCAGCTCCTGAGTCTCTGAGGGCTTCTTCAGGAAAAGCTTCACTATGGCTGTTAGCAGAGTCAGCTGGACCTGAAAGCGAACAAGTGGAACAAATCTGTGCTTGAAATCCATCGCAAAGACTTAAAATCCAGACCCTGCTTTAAACAAACACAACGACCTGACTGTCCAAAAATTGCTTTGAATGTTGCTTTAAAACCTGAGTGCTTTCATCATGGAAGCCCTCCAGGAAGCTCTCCAAGAGCTCATCGGCATTGTCGATCCGCTCTGCATATTCTCCTACAATCCAGATCATGGCTGCTCGAGCATCAGGCTCATCCAGAGAGTCCAGATTTTCACACAGAGTGGCGATTATGCTCTCATACCTGTGCAGATAAGAGCGGCGTGTAAAAGTAGCCCATTAGTGTGCTAATGTGTGGGCTCTTCTACACTGAATCAATTTTCTCTCAAAAACAACGTTTGAGGGTTTAAACAGAAGCATTACAGACCATGTTTATTGTAAGACAGACATAGACTGACTTGTTGGGGTATTTGCGGAAGATGTCTCTGATGACCACAATGGCCTCCTGCACCACGTAATTGACTTTGGTCTGGATGAGGTCCAGCAGGGTGCTAACACAACGCTCAGCTGATTGCTGTACATGTAAAGACATACAAATAAACTCTCTCATACATAAACGTAAGCATGATCTGAAGATCATTGAATTCCTAACATGGCCCCACAGCATTTTGATCACAATGAAAGTGGTAAGTGGTGTTTACTATTACAAAATTTAAATGTTACAGTTACAAAGTTGACATTTACGAAACCAGACATTTCTCTGCGGATAAGGCCACATATAAGACACTGAGGGTTTATTAAATATGAGTGGCTCACCTCTACTTTGATAGCACAGCGGCCAATGGCACGAACTGCTTTTCGAACAAAATCTACATCCACCTCAGTGGCATATTCCTTCAGTTCAGCCAGCACCTGCAAACAAGCCACAGCCATTTAAATGCCTTTTCACAGAAACACACTGTATTTGTGCTCTGAATGGCTGAATGACTTCCACAAAAGAAAGAACTGAAAGCTTCTCTGATTCTCACAAGGTCATAAGCTCTGGAAAAATGTCTGATATTAATGTCAAGTAACAAGCCGACATCTTAAAAACTGAGGACAACGAAGCACTTAATTACAGTAATTAAAAATAAATAGAGTGAAATACACAAATGTAGCAAAGTGATTTATTGACAGAGGCAGCTCATTAAGAATGAGAAAAAAATGCCACTGAACAGAAGATGGAAAACTCTTGTTCCCTTTTGACACAATTCAGAGATTTCCAAACCGATAGTAATAGAACAGAAGGGAAAAATCAGGAAAATGTTTCATTTTTCCAACACAAACTACTAGGGCTGAATGATGTGGAAGAATATGCAATATGAGATCAATTGCAATATGACAATGTATTAAGTCTGTAAAATCAATTTAAATTATATTAAAATACATTTTAAAACTGAAAATAACAACAGAATATGTTTCACATAAACTGTGTAGTTTTTGTAGCCCTATAACCTGCTCAGTTCTGAAGGGCAACAACAGAAGTCTAAGATTTAAAGCCCCAAATCTCACATGCAGGACAAGATCATATAGCAGAAAGGCATATAAAGCAAACAATAATCATGGGTACCCTAGCAACTGCATTGTAACCCCCTAGCAATTACCCTTGGAACCTTAGCAACTGCATAGCAAAACCCTAGCAACCACCTCAGGTACCTTAGCAACAGCCTAGGACCACATAGAAACCCTTCTAGTATCAAGTTAAAACATGCTAAAACATGTAATGTTCATGTTAAACTGTTATAGTGGTAAAATGTCCTTGATGGCCAATTAATCATTATGCCAATTAATGTTAACTTCAAGTTACAATGTGTTAGCTTCATGTAAAAATATTTTAGCATCATGCAAAAACATGCTACAATCAGAACAGATTATGTTTTCAGATCATGCTTTGTCAAGCCAACATTAAGTTAGTCCTCAGTTTCATTTATCTCAGTTCAGTTTTTACCACACAAAGACTGCATATCATATTGTTAAATATCCAGTCTGGATTTGAAAATGTTATTTTCCATTTACTGAGAAATGTTTTACAATTACTTCTTAGAAATCACACAGACCTGAATGAAACCAACTGAGAAATGGAATAAATGCATTAACAGTGTTATAGTTAATGGATCAGTGCATTAACTCTGACAGCCCTGATAGCAGCACATGGCTTAATGTTACAGTGTAATGCAACATTTAATTGAACGTGTCATTAGTCTTTTAACAAATGTCAATCTCTGGGGACTGTCCTCAGTATTTTCCACCTGAATCACAGCATGTTTAGGATTGTGAATCTATGACAGCGTCTGTGGTTTGTGCATTTGCATATAAAATACAAAATCATGAATAACTCAAAATAATGACGATATCACTTCAGCTTAAATTACAGTTTGAAGTCTGAAATCTTATTTCAGCTTCTTATTTCAGCATCTCCCTATTAATGAAAGACAAATAAGTATTTGTACTTGACTGTAACCTCTAAGGTAAATACAGAAATAGAGTTGTGTTTTTGTTATTTAAGACTCTGACACATCTACCATGTGCTATGGTATTAGGATTAAGCCTATTTGTAAAAAAGGTTGTGAACATTTAAAAAACACTTGAATCAGCTGGTGAGAGTGAAACGCATTTAGGAGGTACCTGGGCAATGTTGGCATGAGAGGCCAAGCGGATCATGATGTCCAGTTTCTCCAGTTTCACATAGATGGGATCATTGTACTTGACGAAGAAAACTTTAATCTCTTGCTTCAAAATCTCAGGCCTGTAAAGAGAAAAATGAGCTTACTGAGCAAAACATTGCCATCTAGTGACAATGAAATAGGTCCCACTCCACACTCTTCTGTGCTAAATACAGGCTTCGAAAGTGACAAGTTTCTGACAAGTTAAGTGTTTTAAACTTTACCAATTATGACAACATTAATCTACCAATAAAAATTTGAGAAAATCTTGTTGCTTGTTTTACAAGCAGTACTGTATGATGTTATGTATGATGATGCATTGCGAAATAGCCAATACTAAAATAAGTTGTAAACCCACCCCTTTAACCATTCATATAAATACCACATAAGGCTTACACAGTAGCCCCCTTTCCACTGTCGGGCCAGTGCGAGCCAGGGCTTTCATCAACTGAACTGAGCCCCACAGCACAAACCTAAAATCTGCTCTTAACAAGCCTCCCTGCACCAAACGTCACACAAAAATGCCTGAACTACTCTTCCCATTTCAGCATTTCAATTTTTTTGTGTAATTTGGTGGAAGATGAGGAAGCAAAGTCAAGATAAGAAGATGGAGGTTTAGTGGCATTTACGACGAAAGCTTGTTTACAGGTGAAAGAGAGCGACCCAGTGACATGCACGTCTGTTTCAGAGAAACAGTGGATGGAAATGGTAAATGTTTTCATATTAAATAATATAGTTATAATAATATGTGTATGCAAAGCGATATAACAGCAAGCCTGCTGTGTTTACATACGTGTATGTACATACAAACAGACAGTAACTAAGCTAGATCAAACTTATCCCAATCTGCTTTTCTTGTCCTACCCACTTGTACCATCCAAACAATTTCTGATGGGATTCTAATGTCTTTTTGTTTCATATGCTGTTTCACTTTCAACTAAAATTGGTTGCAAATTGTGGTTTAGACTTTAAACTACTACCATAAAAAAACTATGATAAGAATATATAATGAGTACAGCAGTCTAACCGTTTTTGCACAATGAGGTTGATGTTCCTGAGGGCCACATACTGGACCTCAGGCTCCCCTGACAGCAGTGTGACCAGAGGAGGGGAGAGCTTCTTCAGCAGGGTGTTGTAGTAGTCAGAGTCTTTAGGTAGAAGCTCCAGAAACTTCATCAGTACCTTCACTGCTGACAGCACCACAGCTGAGTTAGCGTGAGACAAACGTGGGGTCACACGCTCACAGATACTGAAAGAGACAGAAAAAGAGTGTTATGTTGTTTAAGAATTGTATCAACACTGGAATCACAGTTGATAATACATTTTTGATCAATAAACCAAAGGCCTCTTACAAGGTCTTTTATTGGTTGATATATTTCCATTAGAAAATGCTGTGCTTAGCTTTCAGTGAACAATAAACAGTTAAAACTGAAATGAAGCATGCGCAAGGTTTTGCTCTAGGTCCTAATTTGAGGCATGTGAGCGATTTTTATTGTTATACTGCTCACATACACATTTGCACATTTCTGAATCACTCAGTGATGTCAGTTGTACTGAGGGTAACTACAATTCACAAAACACAGTGTGTCTGAGTTTCTTTTGACAATGAGATTTTTTCCATTAGGGCAAAATTTCAGAAAGTAAAATGTGTTTTGTTTAAATATCTTGGTCTGATTAAATCAATTCCTGTATTAAGGACCAAATCCACATTATATTTTCTTGTTTGATCTTCTCATGAAAATTCTGACACATATATGTAACAATTCTTTAGCGTAATCAAAGTGCAAAAATAAGCATGTTGACATTTACTTGTTGGAAAATGGGAGGTTTCAGGAAAACTTGTTAGGTATCACAATTTACTTATACATTGTTTAACCTACTTTGTGGTTTTGGTATGCAAATTTATAGAAACAGGAGAGAAAAACAACTGTCTTTTACACAATAAACTAAATCAGACCTTGTATCTTCAGACAAAAGCAAATCTCAATTAAACAACACTGCAAAAGTGTCTCCTATGGAAAAAATCAGATGATGACAATGACTTAGTATTGACCCCTCACCTCTGGGCCTCACGTTCATCTTTGGGGTTGTAGTTGGAGAGGCAGTCCAGGATGAAGATCTGGCCCCACTCAGTGCACTCATTGAGAGCTGTCAGGAGCTTATTGATGTTCTGAGGATTGAGGTCCAGAAGATTGCTGTTGGGATGAGACTCGCTGATCTCAGACAAAGCAGCGACTGCATTGGCCACAACCTGGAAAGAATTGAGAAGACATCAAGAACAATTAAGTCATCAAGAACACTGATGTTCCTGTAGCTCAAGTTTTTAGAGCAAAGGTTGTGGGTTTGATTCCCAGGGAACACACACTGATTAAAAAAGTGTATAACTTAAATGCACTGTAATTTGCTTTGGATAAAAGCGTCTGCCAAATGCATGAATGTAAACACATGAATTAATGTAAAGAGCAAGTTCTTAAATGTAAAGGTGACAGCAAAACAATACAAACACATGCACAAAATTACACCATAAAAATCCACTCGCACCTGGTGAATTAACTGCATTAACATCCAGTTTGGGTAATTTACATTCAAAGAAATTTTATTTTGTGTTGCTTTAAAAAAATACAGGATCAAACTATTTATCAAAGCCAATATAAATGCACAAGACTTCTTCAGTTTGTCAGACATTAACATGCATGAGCCAGATCATGTGAAGCAAACACGCTCAATAAAAAAACAA
>JAZGTK010016449.1:0-12731 GCA_036877625.1 Ambastaia sidthimunki
CACAGTCTTCCAAACATCTAGGATAAGAGCACACAGTCTTCCACACATCTACGAGGATCTGTCTGATGGAGCTCCTGATGGTGTTGTGACAGAGTTTAGGTCTCCCCAATTGCCACCAACCCTCTCTGTTTTTCACGAGCCAACGTGTGACAACTCTTACCGCAAGTTCTGTGAGATATTTTTAATGCACTATTCCGCAGTCCCTCATCGCCCTTGAGCAAAACCTGCCAATGTGGTAAAACTGCTTGCGATGATAAAGGACAAAAACTCCCTTGAGAATTCCTTCGGAGGTGTGGAAGAGCATGACGCAATGCCACGTGCAGGGAAAAGCTACTGGAAACCTCCGAAACTACCCATAGCAATAGAAGCAAAACACACATAGCAACACAATTCACATGAATTTACTAACCCCAAGTCAGAAGCAGCCATGCCTTCTGAACTGAAACATGCAGTCAGCAAGGAGCTCTCACACCATGTCAGCAAAATGTATCACAATCTTATTATCTCATACAACTGCAAACCATTATGAATTGAGCACCTACACAAAAGCACTTTAGGACCTACATTCCACAAGCTGAAACTCCCAGCTGAAGCTGATTCATCCACACACTGACAACAGAAGGTCAAGCTATTTCCCATTATTGCATTTTCCAGAACCAATACGACCCACAGGCCCACAAAAACCTGCAAGAACTAGTTTCCCAGCTAACAGGGAACATTCTCTGAACGTTGGCTTACGTTCTTTGACAATTTGCTCAAATTTATTAAAAAACGTTTTTGCAGCAACATTATTTAAAAAATAATAGGTCATATATAAAAAAAAGCTTTAGTTGTTGGTGAAAAATTTAAAAAACATTACAGAATTAAAAAAAGTTAAATAAATATATAACATTTATATAACCAAGCAGTAACGTTAATACAGTGTCACAAAACTGGACGTTTAGAACGTTCTTAGAACTTTCAGAATAACATTTTTTAAAGTAGAGTTTTAAAGTTACGAACTTAACAGAAACGTTCTTACAATTATTAGCTGGGTCAGTAGAATCAGAAGGGTTCTGAAAGGTCTGAACTCACCAGAGTGGCAGAATGTTGTGGATCTCAGGACATAAATGGAGAGACTGGACAGATGAAGAGAGCGCAGCTGTGTCGCTGTGTGGATCAGTTCATCAGTCGTCAGACTTCTTTCCCGCTTGATAACCGGCCCATTCTACAGAAGAGCAAATCAAAACAACACACTGTGTGGTCATGTCGGTTTGTCAGTCATGCGAAGCTGCCATACATTGCACCTTCAAACATCAGGGTCTCTGTGTGGTCCACAGGGGTTTGCTTCAAAACCACGGGCGAGAAAACACAGGCCATATGTGTGCTAATTTACTCATCACATGGTTAACTGAGTGCATGATCACAAGCACCTCACAAAGAGGCCAAACACAGCAGCTCTCACTTATGTAAATAATGATGCGTTTTAAACGTGTTTTGATATATTAAATATGTATTTAATATTTGTATTTGTGTGTTTTATGCACAGTTTTTATGTGGTGTTCATATAATGGTGACACAAACCAGATAGGGATCCCAGAAGTCTCTTGGGTTTTCTCTTCCAGGTCATGTGACCACGTGCCGTCACACTTTCACAAGACTTGAGAGATTTCTGTCTGTCCAGTGCACCTCACCTGTGAATAAGTGTGTGAGAAAACATTCAAAAATTCATTCATTTGCATGTTTAATTTTTAAAGGACTAAAATCTGTGTTATACCTGAGCAAGTCCTGAGACAAAGAGGCTTGTCTTTAAAGTATCTCAGTTTTGCCCTCTGCTCTTCCAACCAAAGATTCTGAGAGAGAATAAAAAATAATTACTGGCACATTTACTTTTTAACAGAAAATAAAAAGTGGTTTCAATGATGTGTCTCTTTGGTTTGCGTCATGTTTTCAATTAAATCTTATTTGTACACCTTTCATAAATTCATATTGTTCCAAAGCAGATTTTGCTGAGAATTTGTATTGTGAGCTTAGACAGCAAATTCTCATCTTTTGTTCCACATGCTGTATAAAGTGAGGCTGTATTATACATTAGAAACACATTTTTTCAATGAGGACGATCTCTTACGTGTGTGACTGCACCACCAGATCTAACTTCAGCTTCAGATGATGACAGACCCCTTCAAACAGACAAACACGTGTATCAGTGTTTGTATGAGTGTTTGTTTCAGTGTTTGTATCAGTGTTTGTATCAGTGTTTGCATCAGTGTTTGCACACGAGCGCCATCTAACGCTGTTCTTCTGTACTGTTTACCAAGATTTTAAAAACATGACGAATGATCTCTGACTTAGTCTGGAGCAAAAAGCTTCAATGAATGTATGTATGACAATTTATATAATCATCATATATAAGTCGCATAATTTTGACAGTTAAAACATACATTGAGAAATTAAATTACTTTTATCTTTTTTGGCTTATGAAATGTTTGTTTTACTAGTTCTCAATAAAAAATAATTGCCTCCGTCATAGTATAAGATCAAACAAAGACAATTAATTAGATATTTATGGCATAATAAAAGTCTATGATATGCAATAATGTATTTAAACTCAATGCAAATATACTGCAGCAAAATATCTGAACTTTGACATCTTTTCAAAAGTACAGAAGCTACAGCAGTACTGAGGCAACACCGCCACCTACTGGCCAAATCACACTTACAGTTTTACTTGTGCGTGAATAATTCTCTTAAGAGGGGAAAAAATATTTTTTTGATACTAAAATTTCAAGCATATATAAAACTACAGATGTATTAGCAGGAGAAAAGGTTTTGTTTAAATTGCTCAGTTCAAACACTGTGCAGTGCTCAGCTGGTTTGAAAACTAATTTGGATGTTGTACGTAGGGCCTCTGTGTGGAAGAAGATAAAAACACTTCTGGTTTGCAGAGTTAATCAGTTCCTCAAAAGAAACTTACAATCTATAGAGATTAAATTATACATTGATATATATCAGAATTCACTTGACACAAATCACACTGTATTCATGTTTTGTGATTTCTAAAGGCTCTCCGGCACTTTCTCTCAGTCAGTCGTTCTCTGAGTCACAGCGTTTACAGATTAAAACATGAACCCCAGTGAGGGACCACTGAACTGATGTGAAAACAGTCAAATTAAAGCCTGAACTTATAAAGTAAATTATAAAGATTATAAAGTTGTGTGTGGCTATAAAGATCTATAAAACACAAGTTATCTCCTTAAACCACGCAGCCCAGTTAGCCGCTATAATGAACATCACAGAAAAGTTCACTGAAACTGGGGGCAGAAATCCCTCTTTATGATGCGAATGCATATGTTTTACAGTCATACTGAGATTCAGTGACTGTGAGCTGTGACTGCTGTTCAGAGGAAGTGACATCAAAGGCAAACATATGGCAAATGTTTTCCACACTTTGTTTTCCTGTCTGCAACATTTCTGATGAACAGCCTTTATAATGTATTTACAATGTTTCCAATATTGCAGCAGTCACTCAGATACTTTTTTCTACCATAAATGAAATATTAATGAGATCTAAACTATTTATATTGTGAGCATTAATAATGAATTACAGCCCTTTCAACATTGTGCTTCAAAACGTGGCGAAGAATGCAGATATTTTTCCATCTTCATGTAGCCGGGGGATTTTAAATTAACGTTGCCAAATATTGTAAAAGCACCTAATGCTTTAATCAAATAAGTAAATGTTTGTGGGCGTTCAGGGGGCAATAAAGCACCAACAGCACAAAAAAGTGCAGAGAAATGTGTTTAAGCAATTCATCGCTCTCATTCACTCACGAACAACTGAATAAACAAGAGACACTTGACTGGCTGTAAAATTTGGAATGAAATGACATTTTGATGGAGACGTTAAATGAAGAAAGAGCTCCGCAGGGCTTTTAGAGAAAGTGCCGACTGAGGTCGACTCAGTTCTGCCCGTGTGCAATTTCATTAGTGCTTGTGTGCAGCCGCTCATCGATTTGCAAAGAATCTCACTGAAACGCAGGTCTAATCAATCACGCGTCTCCAATCATTTAACCAGAGACGCTGCTCAAATTTACAGGGTCCAGGAATACGTTTTTATGAGCTGGTCTTCCTCCCCCAACACAGAAGCTACACCAGCACACGATTTAAACTGCTTATCTGCTGGTGACCCGCCGCAGCATCTAATGTAACCTGTATTTAAAGCAGTCTGGGTCACACAATCAGAAAATATTCAAGATCCTCTGGTGCATTTTTCTCCTTCTGTTAGACACCGAAAATAATGACGCAAAACAAATGAGAGTACCAGACAGCAAAAGACACATTTTAACTGAACACATTTGAAATTCAGTATTTTGCTGACACCGAACAACTAGTAAGTATTTGTTACACGTGTGTGTGACACACGGGCTATAAATCATACGTGTACATTTTCCCTAAATTAAAACAATTGTTACTACTGTAACTGTAAATGAGGCTTTACAAAAAAGTGATGCAATGTGATTAAATGTGATGAAAACAATGCATGTGTGTGAAAGCATTTGAAAACCTCGAGTTACAGCTTTAGCGACTGGAGATGAAGGAACAGGGTCGAGTGTGGAGGGATTACTGATGAGAAGCAGAACGTTACCAGAACTGCTTATGTGCAGAAACAGTCTGACAGGCCTGTGAGAAGCGTCACACAAACATCACTGTGCCTTTAAAAACATTTCATTAAAACACTTGCTCAACTGCAGACAAACTGAAGACCTTCAATACGTCTCTCACTGTGTATTATAACTGTTCAGTTATGGCTTCCTGTATGGAACATCATTTGAACTTTTGCAGATAATTTTAATAGTAATATTACAATAAAACCTTTTTTTGCTAAGAAATTTTTTTTTTTCACCCCTGAATTTTGTCCTTAAAGTTGCAATCTGTAACTTTTGCCTCTCTACGGCCACCTCTGTTTGAAACATAACTGCAGGTTTAAAATGCATTTTTTTTGTATTTTAGGTTATTTAAGCATGTTTAAATTAAATGAGAACAAACTGACATTTCAGTTGATAAGCTGATATTTTTAATGTGTGGAATAATAACAAACAAACGCACTTCAAAATCAAAATCTTTTAGACAAGCGTTTACTCAATAAAGTTTGTGCCTGTAATTCTGAGTAAACTAATTACTTGTTGCAACACAACATGATCAATACTATAAATGATTAAATATTTGACACAAACATGGTGAAACATATCAGCATATTTTTAAAGGGCCTGATCTTTTAACAGTCTTTTATTTTCAGCAAAACATGAAAATAATTAGGTCTTTGTCTCAACAAATGACTAAATCTCATAAGGCAAACTGAGGTGTCAATATATTCCTGAGACACTTCTACTGCCTCTAATGAACTGATAACTGACACACTTCCACTGAAACTCAGTCAGACAATAAATGCAGCGCAAACTCTTGAAATAGTTTAAGACAGACACACATTAAGACACCCTAACAGAAGAAAGTAAGTCATATGAGCTTGAGTAAATGAGTAAAAGGGTGAGTACATGACAGTGTTTTAAGTTGTCTTTAAGAATTCTTTTAGATGCTCAACCCATCTCTGACTCCAGACAGAACAGGGGTCACACATTTCTCAACAAGCTCTGCTCTGTGTGCCAGTTTTCAACAGCTGTATCAGCCCATCAAGACACATGCGTACGACCCAGACGACTCATCACGCGTTACATGCCCTTGCCGTTAATTGAGAGCTAATGCCAGTTCACAGATATCCTTTACTTGACCTCTTTTGTGCTGGACGCTTTTGTATATCACAGTTTCCTGCTTTTGTGCTGAGCCTCACACAAGACTGAATCCCCCACCAGCCTCGATCCACCCGGGTATCAATGCCTGAGGGAGACAGTCGTCCCAAAGTCCCCTTCACAGTGTGCGAGTTTATAATGTACGGGTGGGTATCTAATGAAGTCCCTCACACACTGGGCAAAAGGACAGAGTCAAGTTCTGAGAAGAAGTACACTACAGAACAAGACTGTAAAACTAGTTTTTCTGCTCGGCTTGTAATGTGGTTACTCACACCACAAAATATTTACGATACTGATGATGTTTTGGGTTATTTCAGTAAATGTTAAATGTACAAACTTTCATTCAAATCAATATGTTTGTTCATGTTTGTAATATACATGTTTACAGTATATTTATATACATGTTTATTGTTATTGTTCATGTTTGTAGCATTTAAATATGAACTTTGTGAATTTTGTGCAATCACTCAATGCAAAATATTTAGTTTCTTAAAGCTGCAATCCATAACTTTTGTCTCCGTCTCTGTTTGAAACATAAAATTGCAGATTTTAAGATGACATATTTTAAATATGCTGAAATCAAACAGAAAACCAGACCTGACGGGTTCCAGCTGTGAATCGGGGGAAAGTCAGGTGAACGTTTTGAACACTGATCTGTCATGTTCTTGCTCTATATTAGATGATGAAAGAGAAGCAGGTTACAAATATTTAATGTTGTTTTAAACTAGCGGATGATATAATATCCAACACAACAGCAGAACATGAAAACATTTCTCAGATTTGTGTGAGAAACATTTCTGAAAAATAACCTGTCACAACGATTCAAATGTCAGTTTAGCACCAACGTGAAAGATTGTAAATGAGCTTTTTAAATGCAGGAAGTGAGACGTGCAGGAATGCTCGACACTTTCACACCTTTCAGAGGTTTCTTCTCTTTTAAGACCTTCAAATCTTAATCCAGCAAAAATGCTCCTTCAGAAAATCAAAGGCACGCTGCAGATGTGAAAATCTTCCAGCTCCTCCAGAGAAGAATAGATGGAGATTTCTTGTGCTTTATACCTTCACTGTGGAGGTATTAGTGAAGTGAGGATACTGCTGTGATGTCACAGACAGCTCTCATCGAGGTAAGATAGAGGGAATTAACCCATAGATCAAATCCTCCAACCTCGCAGGAGAAATTGCAGCGCTAACTAATCTGCAGCTCACATTTTCCTGCAGGAGGAAGATTGAGTCTCAGCTTGTGATGTGCTGTTAGAAACGTCAGAAGTCAAACAGATTGTGTTAATTATATTACACTTAAATGACTTATGCGTTGCTCACGCTTTCAGTTTAATATCGTGGCCACGGGTGAAATTCTGCTCGTATGTTTGGATAAACTCTCCGTCACACAGGAAATGCACGTGCCCAGCTAACTGGCAACGTTCTAAGAACATTTTTCAATGTTCTCTAAAAATTTCCCCCCTAAGTTATTAAAAACATCCTTGCAGTAATGTTAGTAGAACTTTTTTAAAACAGATTCAGTTTTAACAACAGAATAAAAAAATGTTTCAATCATTTATATAATCAAGCAATAACATAAATGCACATTTTAAATGTTATAGAACATTCAAAATAAAAATTTTTTAAAAATTGTATCTAATGGAAATGTTAGGGAAACATTCTTACAACCTAGAATTGTTAGCTGGGCAGTGGCATAATGTATGAATGCTATTCTATGGCCCTGTTCCAAAAAAGTTGATTTGTTAAGACTTCCTCTTGTCGTTGAGTACAGTAATAATCTGAGATATCACAGTTACGTGAGCATTCAATACAGTATGAACTCCACTGCTGACCTTAACCAAACAGTGTGTGAAGATTTTATTCACAAAACAACAGATACCCACTTAATACGGCAACACACTCTACACAACTGTTTCACTAAACCAAAAACTCTGTATGTGTCAAACACATTTCTCTATAGCTAAGGTGGGGTGATATATATTTACGTTTATGTAAAATCCTTCTAAGGAGGGATTGTGAAACTAGTTTAATAAAAACGTTGTTTCATTAAAAATTTAATGCCAAAAGAAAAGTGAATTAATTTTCTATATATTTACAACGTTTCTAGCTTTTATATACTGAATATATAGCATATTGTCCAGTCCTACTGGTGTCTAATATGAAGATGCAGTAAACGGAGCTGATAGGAGCTCATGTTTCTTTCCTCAGTCTGTTCATCCCCAGAACACACCACAGATCCCTCTGACGTAGCTGTGCAGACACTCTGTGTGAGCGAACACGATCGGCCCGGGAAAGTGTGTCAGGCAACATATCTGTTGTAGAAAGACAAGCCAAGAAATATCCCAACCAGATGACAAAACAGAACTGAGGTGAACGCACAGGCAAAACACATCTGATGTTTACGGCAAGAGGAAGAGACACTCTGTGTCCATTTCAGAAGCTAAAAAGACTTTCCAAACAGCAGGTCACATGTTCTTTCCTCACACCCGCCCTGCTGGGTTCAATCTGGCCATCGCCACGGTCACAACGCTCTGGACCCGAGGCCTTGCCAGCGAGCGGGTGGGAGGGCCTCAGCAGACACTGAACATGAGTTAGAGCTTCTACTAAAAGCTCTCGAGGCTGTAAGTTTCATTAGACGCATTTGCACAGAAGCAGCCGTCCTCTCTCTCCTCCTCGCCATGCTGACAGAGAAGCAACGATGTTCTGATAAAAGGGGCGAGGCGGACGGGAAAATGCTGCATCATGCATGGTCGGGCGTCTCCCAGCGTCATGTGACCCGCAGACACGCCCATCTTGTTGTGGGGGCTGGGAGTAAAGAAATACGAGAGGATGGTAGAGAAACCTGACCGGAGCCGTATGCCATAGTGACACTCAGCGGATTATGTCTAAATAAAGACTCAGCACTGCATGAATCACTCTGCTACTGATCCCACTGCTCAATGAGAGAGAGACAGAGAGAATGAGAGAGAGAGAGAGACGGGGAGAAAGAGAATAAGAGAGAGAGAGAATGAGAAAGAGTGAGAGACAAAGAGAGTGAGAGACAAAGAGAGTGAGAGACAGGGAGAAAGAGACAGAATATGAGAGCGAGAATGAGAAAGAGGGAGAAAAAGAGACAGACAAAGCAAAAGAGAGAGGGGGGAATAAGAAGCAATGCAGGAGGAGGAAGGAAGCTAAATGTGAAGGCGTTCATGAGTGTCATGGCTTTAGTGTAAGAGGCTTGAATAGTGAGCAGTTAAGCTGTCAGCTCTCACCTAACATGTGCTATAAACTCAACATGTGCTTTAATCAAACACTGACATCCAGCCCCGCTGCCAGAAGACACTTCAGCACTTATCCTGCATTCTACACAAGACACAGATGCATCAACACCCTTCATAACTAACACACCTCTGTTTTCATACAATGAAAGTGAATAGAGACTGACAGCTCCAGTCACCATTCACTTTCACTGTATCAATAAACATACTCTTTATATTCCCTGCAACAAAATCATAACAAAGACTGTAAGAACAATATAAAGAATATAAGAATAAAATTCAAGATATACAATATATAAGAAAATGAGTAAAATGACAACACAGAATCTGGTTTTAATTTTTGAACTCTTACATCAGCTTCACTGTGACTTCAGTGAAATTTCTCATTTTCACCTCAAAAAACACAAAGACTGCGGCAGCAACGGACTGCGTGCTTTTCCAGAGCTGCTGTATAGTCTGAAGTCCATGAGTGATTATCACTGACAGATTAACAACAGGAAGACCTGACGCCCGCTTCTATCAGCCCAGCTCACGTGAAATTCTGCGATGTTTTCCTAACCTTCTCCAGAACACCTCCTCTGCATCACGCACTGGAAACAATAAAAATAGCATCACCACCCAGTCAAGCATTAAGAACGACAGCAGCGGGGGTCCAGGGCCCGTTCCGCTCGCTCCCGCCCTGCCCCCCGAAGCTTCCCGGGTCCTGATTGATCTCACGGCCCATCGGCGGGTTAAATTACACTGCAGAGTGGTTTTGCTGAGAGACAAAGAGCCCTGGATTTCACAGGCTGTAAATCTTTCCAGTCCTAACTTTGAAAAGGTGCAGCATTCAATTCCAGCCCCCCGGCAATGCTTTGCATTCACTTATGAGTTATGACACAGACATGACGTTTTTAACTCACTCTACGGCCATGCGGAGGAGACCCGCGTACTAATCAGCCTGATGGCAGGACGGGGGGACTCTGTTACCCAGTAAAAACGTTTCCCAAACATTCCCATTAAGTAACTAAAACATAAAAAATAATATTTTGATCGTTCTAGGAACATCCAGCTTTTTTATATGTAGTTGTATTATTATGTATGCACGTTATTGTTTGGTTATTTGAACATTATTCAAACTTTAATTCTGTAATGTTTCTAAAACGTTTCTAGCAATTTATGAATGTTTTTACATATATGTAACATTTAAACAAATCTTTAACAATGTTATTGCAAAAATGTTTTTGATAACTTAAAGAGAACCTTAGAGAACAACGTTCTGAGAACATTCTCTGTCAGCCGAGTAGCGACAAGCAGAAATGCGATACTGTAAATAAAAGCTGTTCTTTTCTCCAGAATCAAACTGGCTTCTCTCCACATCCTACCAGCAGAGCATTGATGTCAAATCTGCTCTAAAACGATCTACATGTGCATTTTTGTTTGGATCTCAGTCTGGAATGAAATCCAGACTCCCATCGTTTCCTGGCAGCCAGCGACTGGAGATGAACGGCAGAGGCCTTTGATACTGCAACTCTGCCGAACCAGCAAGTCGGAAGCCAGGACAGCGTGAGATCCGGAAGAAAAAAACAGCCAAAGCACAAAAAGACCAGCTGCTTCGAGATTACGGGCATCAGCGGAAAAACATGTCTTGTTAGAGAAATTATAATTGAACTCGTCTGGCAAGTAATAGCTTTTTCCAAAACTTCATGCATCTGTTCGAGCTGATGAAAATGTACGGCGAGGTAAATAAATATGCAAGTGAAACAAATCTTAAGTGCTTTAGTAAATATGAAGTTCTCATCGATGACATTTCCAATTTACTCTAGCTTAAGAATCTGCCCGTATTTGTAATCACACTATACATGATAAGCTGGAGTGATTTTCTACACAGCTTTCCAGTAAGTCCATGAGCGCACAGCTAAAATAGAAATGGCTTTGCTAAAACACGGAGCGGATCTGCACTGCCTGACAGCAGCATTTCAAAACACTCCAGCTGTCAGTGAAACAACTTCCTTATCCGGGAACGACCTACGATCTAAATGTTCTTCACAGCTCAAGCTTTAAGACTGTCGCTGCGAGAAAGAGTTTATTTTCCTCAATACCAGTATTTGTGCTTAAAATTTAGCAACCATAAACATTCAGCAAAACTAAACTGCTGAGCTGTGTTTGTGTAAACACAAAGTCACTGTATGACATCACTCATGTCCTTCTCAAAAGCTACAATTACAATCAGGGTGAAAACACGCGGCAACATTTGCAACATACTGTATGATTGTGACATTTGTGAGAGATGGTCTCATACCGTATGCTGCAAGTAACACAATGACATTATTATGTAAATCAATAAATAGCTAAATAAACCCATGTGCATTGGGATAAAAATATGTATTCTTCATTAAAATAAAAAAAAGCTAAATACAGCAAATATTCCTGCCTAGTAAATGTTCACAGCTTATTCTCCTGTTGTGCAATTAAAAACTGTGGAGGCAAAAGTGGAACGAGGTGTTCCTGTAGCTCAACTGGTAGAGCATTGCGTTAGCAGCGCAAAGGTTGTGGGTTCGATCCCAGGGAACACAAGTACTGATAAAAATGTTTAACTTGAATTCACTGTAAGTCACTGTTGGATAAAAGCATCTGCCAAATGAATACATGTAAAATGGAACAAGTGTGAGAAACAATGAATGAATGAATGAATTAATCAATTAACATTAAATATGCTAAAAAGCATCTCATGGCTTTGGTGAAATCCACTTTACAAGCAAATGGCAGGAACTGAAAGAGATTAATGCCAACTTCTTACAACGAGGTTAAACAAAGAACCAGAAAAAATCAGTCAATCTGTGTTCACTGAAGATCTGATTTTGAACAATCACTCCTCCAGTGTTAAAAACAGGCCAGCATGTCTTTAAAGAAATAACTGTGTTAATTACTACTGTTTTATTCTGAATTCACTCTCTCATCACTGCCAATAACTCCAGATCACTCTGCTCCAAAACTTTATTTCAAAACTGCTCAAAAGTTTCCCATCATTCCGTCTCAGGTTTGGACACAGAGCTCAGAGTATAAACACTAATGTGCTTGTAAAAACTGTAACACTGTTAATGAAACTGATTGGAATGTCTTCACTGTGTTAAATAGTTTAAGATCAAACGTCAGGACACTATTGATGGTTTCACAGCACTTATTTACACCGCTCTGATTTTATCTGCTTCAGGCCTGAAACATTTTTGCAAATGCTTTCAGCCAAGCAAAACTAATTGCCTAATTAATGTTTTGTTGCATCCCACACTGTGTCAGAACGTTTGTTTACAATGCAAATATGCAATACGTTCTCAAAATTGCTTCAAGAGCTGCTATATCGAGCAAGGCCAAGGTCAACGTCACTGGTAAGGCCAAAGTTGCTAGTCGCGACACTTAAACAAACGGAGCTACGCTACATTTTTTAAAGAATTAAACAAATAAATCCCTAACGGGAGAAAGTATTTAACTGTGGAAAAAAAAAACACACTTTACCTTTAGATACAATACAGGACTGTTGGCTAAACGTGCGTTGTAAAACGGACTCATATTATAGACCATGTTACTGAAGGAATTACACTGTGAAAGTCTGTTTGATTCAATCAGCCCTGTAGTTACATCTTTTTTTATCAGTCCAGTCATTAAATCTCAATTTAATTACAGTTTGTGCCAAACCATGACGTCAGTAATCGAA
>JAZGTK010016450.1:0-12730 GCA_036877625.1 Ambastaia sidthimunki
AGCTCATGTGAGGTGCTCCGGAGAACAACTTTATTAGGGGTTATTTGGGACTCCAATGCAGGCACAATTGTTTGCTGTACGGTTGCAGTCAATCCTTGCTGCTGTGGGCAGTGTTTGGCTAGGTCAGCACCTGACAGTCCTCCAGATTCAGAAGCTGTTAGGACTCACGGCAGCAGCAGCCAATGTGATTCTGTTGGGCCTGCTGCACATGAGACCATTTCAGTTCCAAAAAAAAAGTAAAGTGACATGTTTTTGTCAGTTATGGTAACCCATACCCAAAACGTGACCGCTGCATTTAACCCATCACTGGTGAGGAGAGAACACACACACACCCGGAGCAGCAGCTTCCTTCATTATTTGGTCAGCATCCATTTAAAAAAATTACCTTGTAATTTTCTAATAACAAAAATTAATATGTTGGCTTAATTCTATTTTTGATTACAATAATAATTTTAAACATTTAGGCAAGTTGCTTCAGATGAAAAGATTGTAAGATGAAAAAATGATAAGAAACATTTCAGTCAAGTGTTTCCAAACTTTTGACCGGTAGTGTATAATACATGGTATTATACAATATATTGTATTATTACATTACAAAACATGTTTGCTAATGATGTAAAAAGATTTAACATCCTTGTACAACAAGGATAAAACTGAAATTGAGAGGGATACTTGCATTCATACATGCACACATATACAGCACAATCACCAAAGCCTTCCAAACATTTAATATATCCTGTGATAAATACCTGAATGTGACTTTGGGGAATGCTGAACTAGGGGGAAATGTTAAAGAACAGACTTCAACAGAACACCAGTTTTGCCAGGGCAGGTGTAGATATTTTAGGTGGCTAAATGTTACAAGTCTTATTTTTATTAAACCTAAAACCACTAAATGTAGTCCCTACCAACGTTTAGACCAATGTTCAAAGCCTCTGAATGAACAGTGCGCCCTTATAGGGAAGGGAGACTATTTTATTGCATTGCATAATAATTTGATTTTTTTTCACTGTGTCTGAAACATTTACATGTAACTGTTGTATTATTGTTGTCATTCTAAATATTCTTTTCCCACTGCCACAGAGAGAGAACAGACATTAACAAATGATAACTAATATCAAATTCTCTAGAACCTTGTGAACAGTTTTGTAGTGGCTGCGTCCAAGTTCTGCTAATTTAAAAGCTGAGTAACAGTCAATACATGCAAAGGTAATGTTAATTATCAAGCTAAACAAAATGCAAGACTTATAACACTCAGTAATGCCCCCTAAATGCTCAGACATGCCTCCTGAGAAATTGTGATTTTCCTGACTTCCATATGTGCCAGTGTTTTAAGATCAAGTTAATTTCTGTAGCTCAACCAGCTTAACAAATACAACCTTTCTGTAGTTCAACTGGTAGAGTTGAGCTACAATTTTATTAAACAAAATATGTTTTATTAAATGAACCTGGAGCCATCAAAATAAAACACAATCATTTAAACATGCAATTGTCAAAACAATCTTGAAAGATCACCCCAAAATGAAAATCCTGTCATCATTTTCTCAACCTCATGTCGTTACAAACCTGTATACTTCTACAATACATGGAAATACATTGTAAAAATGCTTCTGACTTTCTGGGCACAATGGGCAGTAGGCCTATCTGCTTCTCTCTCTAATCTCCATCACTTTCTTTTTTTCTAACCTTAACGCAGTAAACACTTATTAGACCTGTGTAACACACAGGACATAACAGAGTAAGGGTTGGGTCATCCCCTTGTTAGAGGAGCGGTTGCAGGTTCACCACCTGGTTCCAAAAGGGAATAGTGGGAACTCATAGCCAGGCCACCTAGCTTCTTGCCTTGTTCAGAGCGCACAGATCCAAAAAATGGCACAAACTCCCCTGTTTTTGGGTACAATGAAATAAGGGCTGTAAAAGCCCTTGCACATCTTGGCCAGAGGGACAGGGCTCTATTGTGTCCTCATCCAGAAGGGTGGAAACCTCAGCCCAAAGAACAGTTCTCGATTTCCATCAAGGTGAAGAGAATGCACTGGAACTTGGGCGGTTGTCTGGCAAACTGGATTGTGAGGTCAAGACAGATTACCTGACTAGCCACTGTGATGGGTTGGGTATCCTTAACCAGGCCTCCAAACACAGAGACAATGGAACAAGTGGGACAATCTGTTTCACCGAGTGGTTCCTGGCAAGACAGTGCTGCTTAGGGACTTGCTTGGCGGTCCTAGCAAGCTGATGACAGGCTGAGACAGTCCTCCTGCAAGATGTTCTTGTCTGGGACCAATGAGAGGTCTCCACTGGTGCCGGAGCTGGGGTCAGTGCCGAGGCCTCAGGAGGGTTGGCTTGTTGGGAAGCAAATACCGGAAGGGACCCCAGTGGTCTGTAGACAGCCATGTCACATTGGGGCAGGATTGCTTAATTGCCTCCGTCTGCTTCTTTACTGTCGAGGACCGCTGCACAAAGTCCAACTGTGTCCCTGAACAGGTCACCTTGCAAGATGAGCACATCGAGAAAGCAGACCTTGCCCAAGGAAGCCCCAAGGTTACCCAATGTGTCGACCAGCCGACACAGGACTAAATGTCAAAGACCAGACAGACCAGTCTGGGAAGTAGTAATAAATTAATTCACAATATGTGCACATTCATTATTAATCTTATGTCTAATATGACAAAAACAGATTTGTAAATGTCTTGCCTCATTGACAGTTATGAATTAAATTAGGTTACATTAATCACCTAAATTATAATTGTAAATTGCAAAATAGTTTGTATCTGTGATTATTTCTGTCAGTCGTTTAACATTTCTATCGTAAAACATCTGTCAAAAACTTACGTATCGTCTCAAACTCTTTGACATTGACAAGTGCTGTTAGACGGCAGAGGCAGCTCAAAAAAAGAAAGTCACACTGTAAAAAATCTACTGTAGAATTTACAAAAAATTACTGGCAAAAAAGTTGTTAATTTCTGTATAATGGATTACAGTATAATATTGTTAAGCACTTTACAGTTAATTGTTTTTGTGAAATAAATTTTTTGTTGTTTTTTTACAGCAAAACTAAACCTGTATTATACATTACAGTATTTTTTTGTAATTGAACTAAATTACAATATTTACCTGACAACTAAAGTTGCCAATAAAATCCTGTAAATACGCCAAAAGCCAAAATGTTGCTGTAACAGTTTTACTTTGAAAATGCTGCAAATAATGCATTAAAATAAAAATAAAATAATAATAATTAGACCCAAAGTCAAAGCTGTTGAAAAAGATTTATTAAAACTGACAGCAAAGCAATGCAAGACTTTGACTAGTATTTTTACTTTAACTTTTGAATAGAACATTTTGGCAAAATCACAAAATAACTGCAAACAACTCTTAGGACTTAAACTCCATCAACAGAGTAGTGTTTATGGTACCAACCATTTTGTTTTAGAGGGGGGTCTTGTTACAGATACTCTCTGTAACTCAACAAAAAAAATACTGAAATATTTTAAAATAAAAAAAATACATATATATTATAAAAATAAAATTTGTGAACTTTGTGAAAAATTAAAAAGTGAACAAGATCTTACTGAACAAGATTAAAAATGTTGATAAAAAAAGTTCTTACTCCTCCAAACTTACTCCTCCTGTAGTTGTAGTTTTGATACAAACTGAGCTAACCACTCAAACTCCATTAGCTTTCTTAGAAGACTACAAAAATGAGAGTTGACTGTGTTATTTCTCTTTTCAGACACCTTTCCACTCTTTTTGCTTCCCACCTTTGTTGTGGCTGTCTTGGTGCCGGTGGGTGGATTGATTCCAACTAAACATCTGCACAAAGTTCTGTCAGAAAAACACACCAGAAGCTTTTGGATCATGTGCAGAATTCAACAAAACTAGTTCATAAAAAACACAGCTTTACAATATGCATTTACTGCACTACCAATATATTGTAAAGGAATAGTATAACAGTTTTGATCCCCAATGACTTCCACAGTATGAAGAAAAAGATGACTCATGAGTTAATGATGACAGAATTATTTTTGAATGACCTATTTCTTTAAGTGGTGTTAACATTTATATTTATGTAAATTCTTACCTTTGAACAAATTCAAGTGTGCAGGATGCTTTTGCTGGTACACCAGATTGAAGTTGTAGAAATATGAAAACAAAGCAGCAAATCCTGCCAGAAAGTTGGGGTGTGGACCCACAACCACCTGACCCTCAATGCTTAGCATCCACTGGGTTGCAGTGAGAATGTCACCTAAAATGAATAAATACAGTTTACAACACTTTATAAAAATGTAACTTAAAATATAACAAAGTATATTAGGTGATTTACTGATTTCCGGACATGTACACTACCTAACACAATAAGTCTTGGATAGTCTAGAAGTGTCAAACCTTTTTCCACCTCAGCTGATACACTGAAAAAAATGAATTGTGTGGTGGAGTAAAATATATTAAATTAACTGTCATAATTTCTACATTGTAATATTAAAATTTAGTGGGAACTAGAATTTCCTAAGTAAAATTGTAAATATATACACATTTAATTCATGTAAAACATGAGCTGTGTGGGAAGAGTAAGTTTTATTATATATTTACTCATACTATTTAAATGTTTTATAGTCATTGTACATAAACCTAGAAATGCTGAGTAAATTTTAATTTAAAAGTGTAGTGTGTTTAAATCCGGACATGCGCCTTTGGACAAGACAATTTACCTGCCCGCGCTTTGGAACATCAGAGACGGTTGGGGTTGTGTCGCGTGGAGTATTATCTCATGAAAAAGGTGAGTTGTTGCATTTATGTTTTAATTTGTAAAAATACATAGGTCTGTGTGCATTTTAGTTGATTTTGTTTTAATCACATAACCTCAGTAATGTTAACTTAAGACACTGTCATATTAGCGACATTTCACTGAACGTTTCGCTCTCACATGAAGTTACCGATCAAGCGAGCTGCTATTAAAATGACTGGGTTTCGCCCAAACACCTGAAAAACAATGTGTGCATATATATAACAGGTGGCAACTGTCACGCATAGAAGCAAAGAGGATTTTTTCCATGCTGAGCAGTCCGCCTCTTTGCTTTCATCTTTATGTAAAAGCAGACAGGTTAGTAAATTCTGAATAAGAGGCGTCCCTTGAGTCCCCGTTGCGTTTAGCTTAGCAACTAATTGCTAGCATATGTAGAAAAAAGTCAGTATTAGCAAAGTTATTTGTCAAAATAAAGTGTGAATAAAACTGTTTATGTTGTCAGTGGACCTGATATTTTAGTTCAGTTACCAAATGTTTTTACAACCACAATATAGTTATTGTGATGTGTTTGTGTTTCTCTCCCCTAAACAATCCTTCCCTTACTGTCGGGAATTCTTACTCCAAGCTTAACATAGAAGTTGGCAGTCCTCTATATATTTACATAACATTTTGTGCATAACATTCTGTTTTGTAGTTGTATTTAACATTTTAACCAAGTGTAGAGTCTTTCATAGGGGTCTATTCTTTTCAGTTAAGTCATTTTTATTATTCAAATAAGTTCAAGTTAATCTGTATTTTTACAGAAAGCAGAACAGTACAGCAGTTAGTGTCATTCTCAGCATATGCTGTATGAGCCAGTGGAGTGTATGTTGGAGTGACTGGTTTAATGCTGACATTGGCAAGTACATATGTCTATGTATACATTTGCGTGAAATAATGTTGTTTTTTTTATTCTTCACTGAATAATATATATAAAAACTATTGTTTTATTATCACAAATGGTGTCTGTTCCTTTACAGGGTGACCCTTATTGGACAAACAAGTGGACAGGTCTAGAGAGAAGTAAAGATTGGTTTTCATCAGTGGTGTCATCAAGGAGAAAGAGTAGACTTATGAGTAGACTTATGAGTAGACTTATGAGTAGACTTATGAGCTAGGCCTGCAAAAATTGCACATTCAGGACAGCAAAACATTTAGAGCTCCTGAAGCATTATAGATTGAAACATCTACACACTGATCAAGGACGGTCAGTACCCTGCTTATACTCAGATTGTCCTTGTTTATTTAAAAGTTGTGGTGCACTTTGTGCACATTTGTCTAGAGACAATACACAAACAGAACAGTTAGGGCAGCTTGTTTCATTTTCTTGTTCTGTTTGCAATTCAAAGTTGTCAGACAGAAAAGCAGTATTTCGAACACCTTGGAGTTCATCTGAAAAAGCATGAAACTGTTTTGTGTTTTTAAAGATTGTGACTACAGTACTAATATATATTCCACCTTTGCTTCACACAGAAGTAGGAAGCACAATCCTCACTGCCTTGATGATTTTAAACGTACTGTATTTCAGACATATTTAAATCGGGCAACAGAAGAATGTAGTGGGTTGTTGGATGAAAGTGAATCTACAATACACCACAATACATTAATAAACCATAATCGGACTGTTGAAGAATCGGTGATCACGGATTTGGTAAAGCACAGCATTCCATAGAAATAAGTACTTCTTTATTGTTGAACCATTAGAGTATATACTTGATGCGAAAGAAAGACATTCAATATGTTCCAATTTTGCAATCCTTGTCAAAATTTTAAATTTTTTTTTTTTTAAAGTGTTTAAAAGTGCAAGACACTGTGGTTCTTTGTGTCAGTATGCTAGTTTTCATGATGGTTCCAACTTCCAGGAAAACCAATTTCTCTCCGGAGAGGAGTTAAGACTTTCACTTCTGCTCTACTGTGATGACTTTGAGATATGTAATCCCTTTGGAACCTCTCACAAGAAACACAAAGTAACGGGTGTCTATTGGGTTTTGGCTGACATACCGTCTGTATTAAGGTCTTCAGTATCATCAATTTACTTGGCTATTTTGTGCAAGGCAGTTGATGTTAAGAAATTTGGCTATCCTACAGTGCTAGGGCCATAATTAAGGGATTTGAAAAGCTTTGAAGAGGAAGGTCTTTTTGTGTCGTGTTTGGGAAGAATCATTAAAGCCACAGTATTTTCTGTCATAGCTGATAACCTTGGTGCTCACTCAGTCGGGGGTTTGTTGAAAGCTTCATATATTTGCAGATTTTGTATTGGAGCGCGATCCCAATTTCAGGAATTTGAAGTGAGGACAGGAGCATTCCCTGGTAGAACAAAACAGCAATACCAATTGGATGTTGAAGCAGCATTGTCTAGTAACACCCATAGCCATGGAGTTAAAAAAACATTGTGTAATTACTCAAAGATTAAATCATTTTCATGTGACAACAGGTTACCCACCTGATGTATTGCACAATTTACTTGAGGGTATTGTACCTGTAGAATTGGCATTGTGTTTAGATATCTTGACAAAGAAAAAATATTTCTCCCTTGAAGAGCTCAACGGAATCATCAGCAGACATTTCCCATATAAGTGGAAAGACAGGACAAATTGTCCCCATGGTATACCACCAAACTTTGCCTCTCGTAAAACCATTGGTGGTAATGCACATGAAAATTGGTGCTTTCTGCGGCTGCTTCCACTTATGATTGGACACAAAGTACCATAAGAGGAACAGGCATGGCAGTTGCTGATGACTCTTAAAGATTTTGTTGAGTTGGTTATGTCCCCTACGTACACAGATGAAAGCATTGGTCACCTAGATAGCCTGATTGCTGAGCATAGACATAGATTTAGGAGTGTTTTTCCAGAAGTGAACTTAATTCCAAAACACCATTTTCTAGAGCATTACCCGCAGCTCATTAAAGCGTTTGGCCCATTAGTGTCCTTATGGACAATGAGGTTTGAAGCTAAGCACCGCTTCTTTAAGAAGATTGTGAGACAAACTAGCTGTTTCCGTAACATTTTGAGTTCTATGGCAAAAAATTTTTTTGCATACCATCTCTATGGTTCAAATTTAAAACAACCCACTTTCTTTGTCTCAAAGCTGTCAAGAGTTCCATTAGAGGTTGTAAATGAGAACATACAAGCTTTTCTGTCACAGAAATGTCCAGGGAAGACTGTTGTTAATTTGACTAACACAGCAGAATTTTAAGGCATCAGTTATGCAGTTGGTCTGTGGCTCCACTGGTGGGTTGCCTGACTTTGGTGAAATATTACAAATCATCATTGTTCTTGACAACTTATTGTTTGTAGTAAAACTGCAAAGTGCATGATGCTGTTAGCATTTTAGATGTTTCAAAGTGGAGTCCACAGGCGTAGTCAAAGTAACTGAGCAGACACAACTCACTGACATATACCCACTGCTTATGCAGTGGGCTGTGATCAAATGGTTTCTCTGAAACATTACGTCTGTGTGTCAAACCAGGTACATTAAATTATCACTTTCATTTCAAACTGACTCATGACTTGTCACCTTGTCAGGACTTATTTGTCTATTTAATCCATTTCTATGTTGTCTATTCACTCATGTCTTTGTTCATTTCTCTTGCAGTTCTGCTTATAATGATGTCTGCCCCCACTCAATTACCTGTTATCATTGAAAAGACTAAAATTCACAAGTTAATCCTTCCAGATGGAATGCCTAGCACTGTAGATCAACTCCTGGCAATTGCACAGCATCTTTTTTAACTCCAGGGAAGTTTTACTGTTCTGTACATGGACAAAGATTTTGATAACCATTTCTTCACTCTAATATCAACAGACTTGGTTAAGGACAAAGACACAATCAAACTAGTTCAAACAGAACCTTTGATTATTCTTACAATGAGTCCCATCAATGAGGCTTCAGCTTCCTTCTCTTCAGTGTCACTGGATCAGTCTTTCCAGGATGACAGTTCCTCAGTAAGTTTTTCCGATACAATAATTTTACCACAGGCCCCAGAATATCGACTAATTTTGTGATACCCACCTTTTCTTATAATGTGGAAATTCCCCTTCAAGAAGCAAATAAGGCTCATGAAAATGATCGCACACTCTTTCAGAACCTAAGCATAACCTCTGACATACTTGAGAGACTTGCTGAAGAAATATTCCGCTAAACTGCATATCCCACTGGTCTTCAAATTCTGGCAGTTGTTAAAGCTCTGATAAAAAAGCATCCATGCCTAAGAGAGCCTGGAACCTCATTTTCAGCAATGTACGGGTGGCAGCAGCGTCTTAAATACAAGATGGCTAATTGTCGTTCTAAACTGAGACAGCGTGAAGTACCTTGTCCTGAGCTGGATATCAGCTCATTGAAAAGGAAATCCCCTGATGAGAGAAACCCTGCAAAAAAAAGACTGAAGAGAGCAGAGATTAACTACCTTCCTCCACATCCAAGTGGAGAAACCAATGTGTAATGATGATGCTGACACAGCGTTAAAATAGGGTGACCAGGCGTCCTTCTTTGCCCGGACATGTCCTCTTTTTGAGACCTAAAAATGTATCTGGGCGGAATTTCAAAATCAACCTGGATTTTGATCTACTTGAGCCTCAAACATGTTTACATCAAATTTGTGTTGCGTTTTTCTGTGTCATTCACAAACTAGTCACGCCCTCCCCCTACTCAGTTCTGTTCGCTTTGCATTGAGTGGAAGTGAGTAGGGGGAGTGGTGAATAGAGCCTAAAATTTCGGATTACACAGTATGACTGTAGAGTTATCGTCATTGGTTGATAGCCTTCTCTTTAAACATTTAATTGGTCAGCACCTCAATAGCACAAACTTCCTTGTTTACCACAGGCACATCACATGTGTCCGGCATCTGCAGTTATGCCGAAAAGTAAGTGTAAGTTCACGGAAGAATTAAAAAAGAAATTCCCATGTTTTCGTCTTGGTCGTGATCCATTTGAAGCTGAGTGCTTGACATGCAAAGCAAGCACTTACGTGTCAGTAGCAAATAAAGGTGCCAATGACCTACAAGCACACATATGTTCAAGCAAGCATAAAACGGCAGCGAGTGGCAAGAGCTTATCAGCTAAACTCATGAAAGTAAAACCGAGAGTGCTGCTGTTACTGCTGCAGAGGCTGCCTATTGTCGCTGTCGGGCGGAATCCTCCAAAACCATAATTTTTTAGGAACTAAAAAAAACGCATATTTTTAAAATATTAAACATTGTATTTTTAAAGTGTGTACCTTATATTGCTATCATATACTGTTGTGTACCAACATTAACACAACATTTCCCCAAAATCATGTTTAATCTGAGATTTACGTAGTTTACGCTTAGAGTTTACGCTGTCATTGATAAGAATGGTACAGACACAGACGTCGCCAGCAGCATTTATCAAAGTCTGTGGTCGCATTGAGCTTTTGACAAGAGACAAGGCTTTAAGAGCTAATCAGACCTACTGATTTTGGTTACATACATCTTAAACGTTTAAGAGCTATGAGTGATGCAATACCAAAATAAAACAATAAGCTCAACGAGGATTTCTTAATCTTTGCGACTTTCAAACTTAAAGAGAAGTAATAAGTTTAGAAGTTTAAAAGAAGTTTAATCCCAAACTATTTAACACTTTTCACTGGCTAATCATTTCTAAAATTTACAGACCCACAGTATTGATTTATGAAAAAACAACAAAACCCAAAAGTGGAGTTTCCGCCCGACAGTGATGCTATGCTTTTCACATGGTTAAGCACTACGAAAGCTACAGGTCAATGGACTGCACATCTGGTTTAAGAAAGTTTTTTTTTTATAGATTATACAGAAATGTATAATTTTGTTTTTGCACATTTAAAACGTTAAATTAAAACGTTTAACGTTAACGTTAAACGTTAAAAGAGTCTTAAAGCAGTGTTTTTTCTGCATGTTAGTGTTGTTAAGGGCCAGTAAAGCTCATTATCATACATAATCACCATGTCTGTGGACACACTGAAGTGTCCTGAAGTGTCCTCTTTTTCACAAATTCAAATCTGGTCACCCTAGTTAAAATCCATGTGCAGAAGTTTTAATAGAAAAACAGGCAAACAATAATCCAAATCGTAAGGCAGAAGCAAAAAAGAGGTCACAGGCAAAAGGGTCAAAAACACAGATAAACAGTCCAATAGGGCAACCAAATCCAACACTGTAAAAACACCAACTAATAAAATGTTGAAGAAGCAAAAATATCTAAGTTGCACTAATATTCATGCTTGTGTATCCGAGTGCTACTCGTTACCCACGCTATATTCTGACTACGCCACCGGGGTTACACCCCCGGAAATATTTTAACACGGCAACACAAGTTCTATGCCAAATAGAAAAGAGAACAGAGACGTGACCTTCAAGTTAACAATTTTATTCACAGACAGTATCAAAAATATCCACTTATTCAGCTTTATTATAGACTTATTATTTCCTTTTTAAAAGACAAGTCACAGCTTTAAGAAATAAGCTCTAAGCCAACTATTTAAAATCATAACCCCATATTCTTAAATATCAGGTTCACCAAGCCTGTAGGGAGTGAAAGGAGAAAGTCACAGTGCCACAGACCCCCAGCCTAAAGCACACGTCAATAGCATACAAGTACGTAGTGAATACTGCAAATACTTCTATATTGTTAAAATCAATACTCATGCAGTGCAAGAAATTACACACCATATAGTGGGAAGCAGAAGGCCCGGACGACCCCCGGAAAGAAACACCCCCGTGCAGGCTGGTTTTCCTGGAATACAGAGAAATAGGTTAAAAACTACTGATCACAGGACACATAAACCCAGCAGTTGACACAAACAGACACCACTAACATAATCAATTACAAAAACAAACAAATTATGACAGTACAAAAGTCAACATCAAGAGACTTAATCAAAACAAATCATAACAAAACAAAAACAAAACAGCAGGGCCCAAACATCAGAAGTCCAACCACATAGAACTCCCAGGGAAAACCTGCCAAATAAAGACAAATCATAAACACAAACACCCAAAACAGTCCAATACAAGACATCATAAACAAAACAAAAAGCAAAACCGCTGCTCATACCTCACCACAGCGTTCCAAAATCACAGCTCCGGAAAAAAACAAAAGGATCGTCACATCAGGAAGTTACGTAATCTACTATGGTTTGGGCTATTTATAGGGCAAAACAAAGGCATGCGCCCCGACCAACACCTGTTCCCCATTTACTCGGTCACACTTGGAATTAGTTGAGAAGACATATTATATTTAGTCTGCAAAAATATATTTGAAAACCATTAAATGAAGGGATATTTTCATATCCAGTGAACATTTAGATTGGCTAATGTTGACTAGACTAATAAACACAAGTCCAGACAATATTTGAATTATAGGCCTATAAGTATTAAGGCATAGCCTATAAGGAACAATTGACGACGGACCGTTAAATTACTGAAAAGACCACGTACCAGTCCTGCTGCTCCTGCACATTTTCGGCAGCCACGGCAAAATACTCGTCCTTCGTGTAAAGGGCGATCAGCCAGCCGGGCAGGAGAGCCCTCGCTCGGCTCCCTCAACACGAAAAAGCGCTTCTGTTTCCTCAGATATCCGCATTTCTTAACGTGGTTGTTATTCTTCACGATCATATTTGAAATCAGCTGTCCGGCGGCGGACTCGCCATTCTCATATGTTGTGAAGAAAAACTCTCACTTTTCCTCAACTTGTGCAGTAAATAGGTCTCCTTTAAAGCGCAGGAAAAATCATGTCAGACTGTCTTCTGTAGCGGCGCTGCGAGTTTGCTGCGAGGAGCAGTTTAACAGTAAATAACACATATCATTAAGTGACTGGAGTGAAGAGGAAAAAAATTTATCTTTCCTTATTTCTGTGTCATCTTGCTGTTGTGATGTTGAGACATTACATGGAAATTCAGTGCTTTTATATGTCAAAAATCACTCAACTGAGTGACTATCCTGAAAGCCTTCAAGTTCTT
>JAZGTK010016451.1:0-12730 GCA_036877625.1 Ambastaia sidthimunki
ATATATATGCTTATATAACATCTTGACAGCTAAAAGCTAATTTAAAATGCGAGGAAAAAGTTGTATTAAAGATTTTAGACCGTTTCAATTCAGATAAGACGTGGAAGACAGAAATACTGCTTCTTTAATTGCAATTATATTGTTTACAAAAATGTCAGGCGGGATTTATAGCCGAGTTATGCAAGAAATATTCTAAAAAAAACTAAAACAGATGGGATGGGACTTTTCAGAACAAACAAATTTAAAAAATATCCAACGAATATCTGAGGATTTATACGAATTATATTCATTAATTATAAGAGAATTAAATCCATTTTTACCAAGAAGCCTAAACGTTTAATGAAGCGCGCGCAAAACGTGAGGTTTAGATTGAAATTTTTTCAGTATTTACAAACAATTTCCCAGGCAACGAATATATTTTTTCTTATAAATATTTTTTATTTTGTTTTGTGTTACTTGAACCGAAGTACAAAAAGACATTCCTTGTTTATTTAGTACTGGACATAGCATTGCTATGTTTTGCAAGTTTTGATAATTAAGAGAAAATTGACGCCCATAGGCATTAACAGTGGAGAAGTGTAATTAAAATACATGAAGAATTGATTAAATGTATCACTTAAACGAACCATGCTTTCAGATTTGGCAAGTTTGTGTAAAACAGGGTTTGATGTTTTACTGTACCTCGTGACCTCGTGAACCAACATTGGACGCATTATATCCTCTTTGCCTCATTTACAAAGAGTTACCATGCTGGAAGTATCGATTTGGGCTGTACGCGCACAGCAGTCTTTTACACTGCATTCAGTCACGCTGTGCTTCGGATTCCCAGTTTTTGGCACTTGTGACCAACATGTCTCGCTACCATGCAATGTCAAAAGAAGCACTGTCTATTACATACAGTTCATCTGTACATCTGGAGGGAAGAAGAGAGAGATATCCACTTATAAAGTTGTGATCTCTATCTGGTTGATCTTCTGAGCGTGCTGATTTACAGATGCCGACCTTCCTTTAGTGTTCGGTAGTTTGTGGTCCTTTTTCCATTTCATTCGTCTGTTTTGAAACCAGATTTTGATCTGTCGCTCAGAGAGACAGAGAGTGTGCGCGATCTCAATGCGACGCCGTCTCGTTAGATACCTGTTAAAATGAAATTCCTTTTCTAGTTCCAGAACCTGCTGTCTTGTGTAAGCTGTCCGAGATCGTTTGGGCTCAGCTCCTGTGAAATCCGGGTTCACTGAGAGAGAGACAAACACACACTTGTGTTATAAAGTGTTCAAGCAGCCATTTCATTTCCAAACGGGAAAGCCCTCGCAAGATATATCCACTTGATAGAATACGAGTTTAGCAGTTTAAGCATCCACTCTTTTCTTGTATAATTCCTGTATATTTCTATCAAAGAGTATCGTGGCTAAATTATTCAATCCAAACGTTTGGTTTGGTCAATCCAAACTGACTCTTCAGTATACTGGAATACGGTCCAACACAGCTAGCGGCCTGTTTCCTAAGCAATAAAAATTTATGGCCGGTGTAATTGGCGGCCCCTTCAGAAAGACCCATAAATATTTTACTGAATAGTTTTAAGTGTGTGTGAAACAGCGGAATGGGCTGGCCTACGAGCAGACAGCAAAAAGACTGAATCTTACCCGTAGTAACGTGCACTTTCTTCATCCATGGGTAAACTACAGCTGGCTGCTTGGCTTGTATCCCGTTCTGGCTCTTTGTGTTTTGTTGTTGTCCAAAAGTCCTAGGTGCGGATATTTGGTCGGCAGGACAGTGCTCTGTCTGTGCGGGGAAAGGGCCGGGGCGTCTGGCTTGTTCCTGGACATGACCCCGCGGCTGCACCGATGAGCTCTGGACAGTGTTACAGCTGTAGGGCGCCTCAGAGTAGTCTGACCGTGAATAGATTCCGGGATGCTGGAAATCTGTGTCCTGCGATGGGCTGTAGTACCCTGGACTCTGTTCATGTATATAGCTGTTCTGTGAATATTCCTCACATGGAGGAAATTTGGGATCCACATACTTGGAGTTCACCATGTAGGAACTCATGGCCATTAATTTCTGAAGGTAGAAAATACTAATTTTTCTCGAGTTGTCTTTTTTCCTCCCTCCATAAAGCCCTCCTACTTGCTGTCAACTGAATAAAGTTAGGCGCCCATGTGACCAGGCTGGCCAATCGAGTTGGACGGATTTCATCAACGAAGAAGAAGCTGTGCACACCTAGCAGCGAATTTCACAAACTTAACATTATCTCTCAGTTAGGATGACTAAGAGATCAAAGTCAATTGATGAAGTGCCCAGTGCGCAGATGTAAGCCGTTTTTCCGCTCTTTTTGTGTCTTTAGACCTAGTGGCTAGTGCGCAATACTGACCAGTGATCGCTGGACACTGCACATTTAATGTCATATAAAAACATGTATGTAAATCACAGGTATGTGCGCGCGGTGTGGTCCATAGGGTAAACCAGTTTTCAACGAAGGTAAATCAAACTCGGCTCCAGGATTTTGACAGGTCAAAACAAAACCACACAAAAGATATAAACGCCCAGGGCACAAAAAAGCGCATAAAGCCTGTGGACAATTGATGGAGACCGTCTTTGTGATGCAGAGGTCATGCAGAAGTTACTGGAGTCTCATCGTTCCAGCCCTTCTCATCCTTTCAGCGCGCTGTATAGGGCGCCCTGGTTCGCCTTTTAAGCGCCGTGCCAATCAATAATCAAACAGCACATAAAAGAGAAAACCTGCCTGGCAGCCCTCAAGGTACCACCAGAAAGCGAAATACAGGACATGGACTCTGTCTGACAAAAACTGAGAAGAATTTGAAAGCAATTTATGTCAAGTTTCTGGGACTAATTTTAGTAAAACAGGATGAAGTGAACACATTACAGTGAATTATTATCCATTCGACTGATTAAAGCATTTCCTGAGAGGTTGTACAAGAATATTTCATATACTTGATTTTCACAAGATATTCCACTTGCTTAAATTAACATTTTACACACATTAGATTTCAGAAACATTCAGTGATCCAATAAAAAAGCAAAGTTGTATTTGAAGTTCTTCCATCGACCATATACTCCCCTAGAATCGAATCTGTGACCGTAATTCTTTTACACAAATTCGGTTCTACAGGGTATATATAGACGACGAAACCAATTAAATATTCTAAAATTCTCCAATGTTAAAAAATTAAAACTACTGTAATATAAAATTAGAACTCATTGTTTCATATTACCGATTTTCAAATACTAAATCTGTATTTATTTATTTTTCTGTACATGGATGTACAATATTAAAATAAATAAATAAAAAAAAACTGATAAAAGATATCATATGAATTAGAATTAAAATGGTACAATTAAAAAGTGTGTAAATACATCGGGTTAATATAAATATTACTTGGACGAATACTCGTTAGTTACTTTACATTTTGCACAATGCTTTTAGGTGCTTTTAGAACAAAACTTCGAGAGATTTCGATTCCGACAGGCCAGTCACACTTGTTGTATTTTTCCTTTCATGTTTTCCTTTATCCATGCATGCATTTATATTTGTGTAGCTGAATAATGTCTTTAGAAATCTGGTTTATATTTTTTGTTAGACAGCTTGACCTGTGTTTCACCCTATTTCTCGACTTGTTAAGGCGGGTCAAAGCCGAGTTACTGATAAACAAAAGAGTCACCATTTGTTATGATCTTTGGTTTAAAATGAAACGATCCCAGATCATGCAACATTTGTCATATAATTTTTGAGATTAAATATACTTTTAGCTTTACATTTTCTGTCGTATTGGAGAGCCACCTCTCTCTCTCTCTCTCTCTCTCTCTCTCTCTCTTTCTCTCTCTCTCTCTTTCGCGCTCTCTCTCTCTCTCTCTCTCTCTCTCATTGCTTCACTCATATTTATTTGAAAGGGTGCAGTTCCATTGTTAAATTGGTTAAATTGTTCTAACAATATGTGTATAAGCTATTTATATACTTAAAAAATTGTGAAAACTTGTGAAAAACTTGCAACGAGGTACACAGGGTATGTGTGTGTGTGTGTGGGGGGGGGGGCTAAAGAGCTTATCAATAAAAATCCCAGATATAACGCTCAAAGTTCATTTTTGGGTCATTAAAGTGCTTGTATTAATTACCTACAATATTTTCGTTTCCCTATTAGTCTCTCTTAAATAAACTACACACAACCATGATTAAATATTACACAACAGCTATCATAAACCGCATTACGTGGCGTTACGTCGTAATATATAAAAATAAAAAGATGATGAATAACAAAAAATCGCATAGTAACAAAATAGTTCCCATTTACTTTCCTTTCAAATATAATCTAAAGTGTGCATTTTGACGTCGTTTCTTTCGTTTACGAAAACAAGGTGGCCCCTCAACTACACTATAACCGGAATACTGCATAACATTTACTGCATAACATTAACGCCATCTTCATTGCGACCCAGTTTTTCGTTTCTAGTCTTCTAGTTTAAAGATGAGTTCTCGGAAAAACATCCACAGTGTTTCGCAGACTAATTATTTAAAGTAAACGTCAAGGCACAACTGAATCCGCACAAGTTCAGTGACAAGTACTGAAGACGCGCTTACCTCCAGAGACTGTCTCCTCACAGAAATCACACTGATAAGCGTCTATATCCATGATCAACACGAACCGGGAACCTGTTCCGTCTGTGCAGCGACACTGGGATCTTTTCTAAAGCGTCTGAACGGCCTTTCTAATATACTATGTGAATTATATTTTGGCTTGTCAACTCCCTGGCCATAAAACAAAGTTTAATGGTATCACGTGCTTCCCCACAGCCATTCCTGACAGCGAGCGGGTGCCATAAATAATCCTGCAAGTTGCACTTATTCAATAATGGCGATTACTCTGATCTGCAGAGGAAATAAAGACACGGGGTATAATTCGGGGTCACCGCACTCTACACTGCCGAAAATAAGAGATTGTTTCATGTATGCAGTAAGATAATATCTGCCATATATTTTGGCGCAGACTTGTAAACCCTTACCAATGACTTGCTCCAGTTTGTGGAGCAAGTTCTCTATGCTGGACAAATGAGGTGTTTGTAAAATCTCTGACGTGTGAAGTAATGTAAGTATTTTTCTGACTGTAAATGTAAGGTAATAAAACGCATCCCTGGTGAAACACAGACGAGCCAGAGTGAGAGACACACGACGCCATATGGCAAGTTATTCACTTGTATATAAAGTCACAAATGTCCATTGTAAAACAGTGCAACAAAGTAACACTTGGTTTGTAATCCATTGGTCGTCAGATGATTACTCATTAGATTATGTTTGTCAAGGTTAGCATGACACGTTTAGGTATAGGTTTAGGTCACAACGTTTCAAGGTCCAAAATTTCACTCTCATCACAATAAAATGTCTTGGATAGATTTACTAATAAATAAACAAACGAATTTTACTGATACTGTTGAAAAAATGTTGGCATGGTAAATAGTCATATGCTTCTTAATATTCTCGTGCAGTCCCTAAAACATTTTAAATGAAAAAAGCTCTTAAATTCTCAATTCCTGTCACACCATAAAAGAACTTAAAAACTGTCACGTGCTTACGCCAACCAATCACACTCACAGGAAATGACCTCGCGGACAAACTTTCAGATAGTGGACAGTAAGTTCCATAGTGTTAGTCAACAGCGCCGCCTGTCGGCCAAAGCGCAACATGTCAGGTGTTTGGAACGTGGCAAATGTTGGTCATAACTGCAGATAGTTTTCTTGCGTAATTCCATTCCCGTTCACAACTATGACCTAATAAATAATTCAATTAATAAAATAAAATAATATTTAAATTTGATTAAATTTTGACCTAAATTTTGCGACAGAAAACATTTATAAAATACTATTGAAATATTTTCGTTATTAATGGACTAATACAATCTGTTTTTCGTAGGCACAGTTGTGTGAAATGAATATGTATTTTTATAATGTGTGTGTTTATATTGGCCTAATAAAGTGTGTTCTGTAGTGACTATATAAAATGTAGAAATGTAAAACTGCAGTTGACTCGTTTGTAGGCCTGACGCTCATAGCATCTTTGCCGCATTGCAGTGGGGTTGTAAATACCTCTGCAGCGACCTGTCAGCTGACTGTGAAATACTGTCTTTGTTCCGCAGACCCAGCCTGCGCCATTAAACTCACAATTAAGAGAGGCATCTATTAAAACTCACAACAACGACAATTTTCATTCTCTCTCTCTCTCTCTCTCTCTCTCTCTCTTTCCCCTATTTTTTTCTGATTTCTCTTGTCTGGTATAGCATTCTGATATAATAATACATAATTCTATACACAAGGAAGAGAGAACTACCTTTATTTGTGTGATTGCATTGGTGTGCATTGATGTTAACCTCAATAATTGAAAAGATATATATTGGAGTCGGTCCTTGTTTTTATGTGTCGGTTAATAAGTTTTAATGTGATGTTAATTTCTTCCAATAATAGCAATATATGTTACTTAGATCAGTTTGTTATTACTGTAAACGAAGAGCAGTATTTGTTAAAAGTTCCTGTTTTTTCCATTTATGGTTTCGAATAAAAAAATATTTTGAAACACTGCGATTTACAGACCATCAGAATAAGGTTAGATTATCCACATTAAAACAATACTATTAAAATACCAGCGGCTTTAAAGTATGACTTCTGCATTTCAAACAGGACATAGTTTCTCTGATTGAAATACTTGTTGTTGTCTTACGGTTGCAAGTTAATTTTCTTACAGCTTTCCTGTTGTTAAAGTCTGAAATTATTTAAACTAATAGCCTGTTGTTCACGTAGCTTTTCGCTAACACTGTGGCGTACAGTGTCCTGTGTAAAATGTCATGAAATTCAACTTACCAAACAAATGTCTATAATCCATGTTCTCCCTTGTGTGCTGCTGTTGAATATTATGAAGCATGTTTGATGTCAGTCCATTACTGCATGACTCGCTCTGATTAGAAATGCAGGTCTTGTAGCCCCATGTAACACTTTCCGAATTTCTAACACTCTTTATCGCTAACACCGATAACAGTAAACGGCAAATGAGCAGTGTGAGCAGACTGTGTTTTGGATTTGGGACTTTAACCGCAGAATGCTTTGAGAAAATTGTTTAGGAAATCAGAAAAAAAGGTCACATGCACATGACCACTGGCGTCCAATGACAGTTGAAACAGGCTCATAAAAAGATCTATTACAGAGCTGTAAACTGTTCTAACAAAAAGTAATCTGCGGCAAAGCCTCTAGTATTTGCTCATAATGACTGACGCGTCTGCACGCTTCAGAATAAACAACACAGACACCGACATCTGCTATAAAGTGTTTGTGGTTCTGTGGTTGTGAGATAACGATAGAGAGAGAGAGCGAGGAAGAGAGAGAGAGAGAGAAACATAGTGTGATTTTTTAAAGACACACTTGCTAACAGATTTTTAATGTTCTTTCTACTTGAGCTAAAATAATTTAAAGGCTATACCCATTTATTTACCAAATTATATCTTGTAAGCATATAGTAAACGGAGTATTGACTAACAATAGAAACATGGTATATGATGGATTCGCTCCATGCTTTTAAAAGATGAGTCTAATTTAATGCTCATAATTCACAGTATACGTGTAATGTAAGTATATATGAAAATTAATTAATTAATTTTTTACCCTATATATTTATAATTTACATAAGGATGGATATTTAGACAAAAGCACAAACAGCGTTCTATTGTTTGCATGATCCTAACAAGTTTTTCGTTTATTAGCATATATAAATAAACAGCAAACTTAAAGATTTTTACGTGAACTAAGCAGCCTTTTGCTCAAAAACGTGCAAAAACATGAAAAATAATACTGTTAATAATACCATTAAATAAATGTTTTTATAGTTGACATAAATATGTTTCGTGAACTTTTTTGAGTTTCAACATCTGAAGCCATTCACAATTTCCCATGTTTTTGCCTGTTGATTAAACTGAGTTTATATATATATATAAATCAAATACACCACAAATAGGATTATGGAATTAGTAATCCAATATCTGACAGTAATCGGAAGAGTTTACTATCTTGCATATTTTAATGTATTAATTGAAATTGCGGTGAAATAAACAGACAAACAGATTTTAATTTACTGGCCATAAAAATGTATCATTTTCATCCAAGTAGCTGTCTGATAATCGCTCATAAAATAGGAACGTGTATTTTTTTGGGAAAAACTATGGCCTAATGTGTATTCAGAGTGAAAGCCTTATATTTTCAAAACCAAGAAGGCAGCTAGAGTACTTTGAAAACAGATTTTATGACACACAACCTTAAGGTCTCATCTGAACGAACACCAGAGACGGAGGCGAGCGCTGATTTAGGCGCCAGTACCGCTACAGGAGGATGTACAGGCTCGGTATTGTAGCGACGGCCTCTCGCAGTGTCTTACAGACCTGCTGTATGTGGAAGTTACGCGCTCGCTATGACAAGTAATTCCAGCAGGATTCGCCTGATAACTGGCGCTCTGTGGTGCAGATTTCCCAAGCACATCAAATGATTAAATCCGTATTGGCCGTCGCCAATCGGCAGCACAGCGTCTGCAGGAGAAACTCTTTGTGCATGGTTGAATTCAATGATGCTGCAGATTGTTAGAAGGGAGAAAAAACTTAAACATGAAGTAAATAGGCAAAAACATGTCTAAAATATGTTAGGCTACTGCTATTTAAAAACTTTGTAACGTAGCATTAACAACATAATAAAAATAAGTTACTAACAGATATTTGTATGCAGCTTTGTTGTTTTGACTTACTTAGTAATTCATTATGCCTAACTACAATTGCTGAGTTTATATGGTAATTAAATGTTTTGTTAATCTATATGTACCGTCTATTTGATTTACAAAACCTTGCCAATGCATTGTAGCCCATTTAGAAATGCAAAAAAATATAACCTGCGCCTGAAAATTAGAGGCAAAAAATATAATGTAGAAAAAAAACATTAAATAGAATAGTTACGCGTAGACCTCAACACGTAACACACAAACTTCAATTAAGCTGACAATCAAGAAACATCAAGAAATACAACGATTGACTCTAAACGGTGAAGGAGACCAACAACAACTGCACTAATGACGCAAACTGTAAAACAGGAATCATTTTTAATGGCAGTAACACAATGTTTTCCTGCTGCAGTGCTTGCGTTTCCTGGTGTCTTTGACGTCTTTTTCTCTGAACTAAACACTGAAGTATGTAAATCGAAATCTAAGCAAGGATGTAAATCGATATCTTTGTTTGCACGTTTAAACTGGTCGTGGTCAATTTACACGAAATGAAAAACACTTCTCACTTCTACACGCTCATTTACTTTCATCTTTTAAAGATAGCTTAATTATAAACAGCGCAACTCAACCAAGTGTTTATCAGCGTGCATGAGTGATTAAAACAGTTGCTGCTGTATATTTTTACTGTCATTCCAGACCAAAATCATAAGCAGTAAATGGAGGCGTTTTCGGTTTTATATCACATACAGACTTTACTCTGTTGTTCTCGGTCATTATCATTAGCATCTAAAACGTCAGGGTCACAAGTACAGAATGAATTCCTTTTATTTATTTATTTATTTGTCTGTTTAAATGAATTATGTTTACCCAGGTCTCCGGGACAGACTTTATTAGCAGTACCAATTCACAAAATACAAATAAACATGTTCTATACACATTTTGGGTTCGTTGTCTGTATTTTAGCTGTAACCAACCTTAAGCAAGCCAACAGTGCTGCGTGGTGTCCTGTATTAACTCACTGGCCTAAATCGTTTCTTCGTGGCTTTTCTAAACCAACAGATTTAAAATGCAGTACTGTTTATGCAAAATAGCCGTTTAAAGAGCTATGGTACAATCTGCATAAGATTGGAGAGGATCTCTATTTTTCCCGACATAAATATCTGGAGCCAAATCTTAATTTAGTCCACGTAATCGTTTTTTTCTGTCTTTCATGTCGGAGTAAAATCCTTTACGGAGGTGAGCACAACAGTAGCTACTGCCCCAAAAACTCCTGTATTTTCGCAGAACAACGACGCCCCCTAGCGACAGTAATGTACCCCTCTATTTAATTTGCATTCTTTGAAAATGTGAAATGTGTTCGTAGCCTCTCTACCAGCCGTTTAAATATTAAAATAATAAAAAACACACAGTAAAAACACAGTACTGCAATAAATACGTAATTGCCATTAAAAATGCTGCATTTGAAATGTTGCATTATGATTAACTCATTTTCAACATTTTGCTTAAAATGACACGACTATTCTAAAACGCTGTGCGGAATTATTATTATTGTTTTTATTGTTATTACTGACCTCCTAAACGACCTTTAAGAGAGAAGAGCAAATGCATTTGCTGAATTAACGTGACAGTGTCCTCTTAGCGGGGTGTTGATACTGCTTCAGTCCCATCAATACATCGACCTGACGCCCTGTAGAAAAGTGTCTACATTTCTGTTTGCAAGAAACAGAAACAAAGAACAAGTGAGGTTGGTTTCAAAGAATAGAGCAATTACGGTCCTATACCATAAACTCATTTAGACCAGACGTCTAGTTCCTTCTATAGCTTTATTAGACCCAGTTTCTTCCTGCTCTAAAGCAATTCTTAGTACTGGGTTGACGATACATTTCAACACCTTTTTCTAATCATAAACTGGTTATTAACAATGAACCTCTACTTCGTGTTCAGCATAAAACAACATTTCTTGACTTTTTTAAAACTCATTTAGGAGCATAGAATGCGCTATTTTAAATATCTGTAAATAAGCACATTGTGAAATAGAAGCGCCACTTTTAATTTATTTGTAAAGATGTTTCCTAAGAACGAAACATACTTTCACAACATGATTCAGTATGTGCACATGTTGAGTAGTCAACAGCAAACATACTGTGTCCAACAATGCCCGTGTACACCCACTGAAAAACGTTTGTGGATCCACTGTGACAAAATAAATACAGCAAGTTTCTTTTTCCTGAAATAATGTAGTAAAATAATGTAGACCCTTTCGGTGCATTAACCACACCAGCAAGTGCATTTAAACGACAAATATAGCTACTCATTTAAGATTTTCTATAGTTCTAATTTCATTATTAAAAAAGAAACTAAAGATTTGTGGTTCTATCCTGTACGAGGATAAAGCGTTTGCATTATACACACACAGTTAAAACCAAAAAAGCAACAACAAAAAATCTGAACACGGATTTGATTCTACATTCCAAAAACATTTTAGCAATATCATTTTACGGGTTAGGATAAGTGGCTAATTCACGATGCATTTTGAAGCAAGAAACTGAATTCTTCTGGTTCTCAGCGTCTGAACAAACTCCACCGATAAAAGAAAATGTAAAATGTTACTATTTTGATACAGATAATTCCAACAAACCTTTTGCGTACGATAAAAGTTAGCATGGGATGCCATTTATTTTAAGGTCACTGAAACAATAGGTATTTTGATTCAGAAAATAAGTCGAATGAAATAGAGGGTATGCTGAAGGGATTCTGTGAAACAATCGAATTTTCCCCTAAAGAAACCAACGAACGAACGACACCTTTCTAAAGCTAGCAAAAGTCAAAAGAAGCACGAGCTGTCCAGCTGCCGCATTAGGATTTTCACAAAGGATCTTTACTGTTTCTCTCCCTGTTCATCTTCTTCATTTTCATTCTTCTGTTCTGAAACCAGATTTTCACCTGCCTCTCTGTTAAATTCAGGATTCGTGCAACTTCATAGCGGCGATCCCTCGTTAAATACATGTTATAAAGAAACTCCTTTTCCAGTTCCAGAGTCTGATATTTTGTGTACGGACATCGTTTCTTTCTTGTCGAACGTGCATGGATCCAGTTTGCTGCTGGGTTACCTGTAAAAACAACCAGTATACTGTGTAAATAAACGTCACATCTCCAATTGATCAAAATCACTAAATCAGATCCAATTGATCTAAGTTAGTATTTTGTAGTATTTGGGGTCTAACATTAGTTAAAATGCTCATGCAATTATTTCTACAGCCTTATTTAAAATAGCCACTTTAGAACCGATGGCATTTTTTCGGTCCGTGGTAAAAAGGCAGACAGGTTTTATAGGTTAGTAAGACCTGGTCGTTAAGGAAAACCTGCTAGTACAGTTTGACTGTTGTAAATCACTGGGCAATTATTAAACTTACTTGGGTCAAGTTGTTGTTTCTCGTCTTTTGCTTCACTGTGACTCGAAATTTCATTGCGAACTCTTTCTTTAGCAGTTTTATCTGCGCGCTCGGATACAATGTTGCAGCTATACTCGGGGACTATCTGGGTCTCTGTCTCAAACACGCTGCTTTCAGTCCTTTTCGAGGGCACATTTTCAGTCTTTGTCCCGCTCTGTCGGTTGCTGGAGTGAAACCCGGATAAAGAAATATGGTTTGAGACTGGATCTATCCAGGAGCGCAAGTATCTGTTGTCTGTCAGATGAGTCTGGTGAACGTACGGATGGTACATTCCAGACACTGCAGCGGGAGAGGCTTGATGGACTGAGGACCACGAGGAAGGAAACACGGCTGGCTTGGGAGCGAAGCTGCAAGAAGAAAAATCCGCATTTTCCCCCACACCCGATGGCCTTGTGGGCGCTGCCTGCGAACCCTGGATATAACGCGCTCCGTACACATCCTCCGCCTCATGCCCCATTATAGAGTCCACGTAATAGCTGCTCAGAGCTGAACTAGTCGACATTTTCAGATCCCTGCGAACTCATATAAAACG